>JABBWL010000539.1:0-28345 GCA_016758765.1 Suillus cothurnatus | reverse complement strand
GGGATAGGGAGGGCATCGACATGCTTTTGCAACAGATGTCTCGTCTCAAGGAGGCTGTCAAAGCAGAGCTGGACGGTATTTCACGGGATCTTGATATTGAATCGAGAGAGTGCGAGACGATGCGGGTCAAGTACGACCACCTGTGGACACAAGAGCCATCTGCATCTCTTTACGAAACCTATTCGGCAAGATTTGAAATCTCATCTAGGCGCTCTAGACGCCGCTGCCGCGTCCGACCAACAGGTATCGACGCTTTGGGAATCGGTCAAGTCTGATATTCGACTGTTGCTATCACCTGACGTCGAAGATGTCTTCCGCGCTAGCGCCCAGCGATGCCCCTTCGGAAAGCCTGCTAGATCTCGACATTGGTGCCGAGGCGCACGATGAAACGGAACGAGCCAGAATCAGACAGTATACTACTGAAATCGAGGAGCGCCTAGGACGATTGAAGAAAATTGCTTATGAGCGAGGTGAAGTACTCAAAGAACTGAAAGACAAGGTAAATTGCACAATAATATCATCCAGATTCAACTGACATTTCTCTACATAGATCCAAGCTGACGATGTCTCGCACCTGCTACTTTTGAATCGCCGCAACCCTGGCACCGAGCAATCGCTGTTTGCCGCAGAACTTGAGAAGTTCCGGACATACCAACAACGTCTTGGAATCACCGTACACAATCAGCAAGCCGTGCTGCAGGAAATCCAGGGACTGTGGAGGAACTTACGAGACCTTGCTGGGCGTGGACCTGGCGCAAAGAAGTGGGATGAGCGCGAACGGCGGAAGAAGGACACCGTACGTAGGTTCTCGAATGCGAGAGACGGATATATGGAGGTCAGGGATGGGTTGACGTATGTGTATTCTTTTCCACCTTTCAAGTATCTGAAATTTGGTTCAGGAAGGGACTGCAGTTCTACCAACAACTTACTGAGCTGAGTGCTACACTTGCTCGTAGTGTTAGGTCCTTTATCACCGACCGTCGATCGGAACGCGACAAACTTGTTGGGCAAGCGGATATCCAGCAGCGGCTTGCGGTACCTCAGACACCTGCTGAAAAACCTCCCTTGCCACCACCGCCGCGTTCTCCCCCATCTTTGGACTCATCCTTCGCATCTATGAATCTGCAAGGAAGTCAGAATTCAGTATCTCCCCCACCAAAACCACCACAGGCGTCATACTCTTCCCATTCCCCCCGCCGCCACCCCAACCTATTAAGTCATATTCCAATCTCCCGCCACCTCCACACAACCCGCACGCCCAGCATATACAAATCCAGTATCGCCAAACCCGCCACCCGACCCATATGCAAGCCTGGGGGCGTTCGGATCCCATTTTCTACACCACGCCCTGCCCCTCCAGTTCCACAGCAGCAAACGCATTCTGCTTCGCCACAAAGACAGTCTTCCTTTTCCTTGCCACCACCACCCCCGTCAAGACCGCAGTACGCTGCGAATCCACAGAATCCACAGACATACGGCCAGCAAGCTCCGCTTCCACAACAGTCGTGGCGGCAATTTCTTTCCCAGACACAGCCAACCCAGCAGGGTTCACAGTACCAGACCATGCCTCCGCCTCCGCCGCCTTCACAAGGCCGTGATACTCAGCAATATTACCAAGGATATGGAAGATGATAATTACGTAGATTCTGATAGAACCGAAATGTGTATGTTGGGAAGGAACCAAGTTTCATTGGGATGCAAAGTAATGGAGTGCGGGGCGCATGTCGCCGGTGTGTAGTTTGCGGTGCATAGCAGATTGCTGGCGTTAAGATTCCTAGAAGGGACAACCAACATCCTTCAATTAGTCTAATGCCTAACCTAGTGGCAGTTGGTATCATGAGTCGCCACCATACAGAACTTTCTTTCCTAACTCCACTGCACGCTGCTCCCACCGCCAGGCGGTTCCGAATAAACCAGCAACCTCATCGTTCCATTTGGACTGAATGAGCGATGTTAACGGATGATGCGTTATACGCACGGACGCAGGCGGAGGAGAAGGAATTGTAGTCGAGGCATTAGCGATACGCTCCGAGAGTGTATGAATACTGTGTAGTATGTTCAGTCGGCATTATAGAGGCAAAGAGCTGGATATGGACGAACTCGGCACGGTGCTGGGCAGTCCTGTAACATCAACTTAATGAACAATTTGTCTTGAATTCTGCAAACGGATTGTTACTCACCTGGTTTGCACCAAGTTCGAAAACCCATGATAAATCTAAAATAATGGGACGATTAGACAGGACAAATCCTGATTTTGTGGACAATAAGTTACTAACACCACCCATCACAAGTGCACCAGCGAGAGAGCCAGCCACAAACGACATCTCTATGATGAAAATTAAGTTGCTACAGTTTGAAGTACCCTGTTAGTGCAAGCAAGTCGATTGTCAAAGCCAATACGTCACGACAACCATTGAACCGAACGACGATGATCCAACAATGACATTGAGTCTCGATAAACCCGGCGACAAAACCCTCAGGGAGACGGTCCATAATAAAAAAAACCCAGTCACTACAATGGTATTGAATATCATTGCTCCCCGACATAACTTCCTGATGACAATGCAATAGACCAATATCGTCCACAGCTCCGAGTCCGAAGTCGCTGCCAAGGACTTGTTAGTTGCCTAGGGATCTACATTATGAACGAACGGTGGAGGCTCGCAACCGGAAAACATGTTTTTAAGAAGCCCAGTGGCAACACCGCTGAGAAAACGTCTTCTACTGCAGACCAGAGTCTTAAAAGAACGGTTCATTCCGCCATAGGCAAGTGTCTACCTAATTGCCTTTCGACGATCACACCACACTAGTATTGCCAGGCTTTACCGGCACGGGTACTTGCTGTTCAATGGTCAGGGCTATCATTGATAGCGGGGAACTGGGTGCTCTCAAGAAGCCCTTGTGCTTCAATTTGGGTAATTGCCAATGATAAGCTTACAATCCGATCTCGGCGGTGGTATAATGATAGATTGCGGATGTCACTTCCCCTTCTCCGTCATGAGCCCCTTTATAAAAAAAGATGTTCTTCCAAGGCTAGTCGCGTTCGTTATCTTGCATCAAATAACCTTAGCGCGCGGTGATGTCCGCGAATTGATATAGGCACCACTGTCTCTCAACTATGCTTCCTCAGAGCCTGTGTAGTGGCGAGTCAGTCCATTGGCAAATGCGATTCCAGCCCTCTCCGATTGAGCTTTATCATACTCCCCTGTCGGAAGTTTTTGCCCGTGCAGTTTACGAACGTGACTTCATCTAGTTCAACCTCATGATGCAATGATTTATAACTTAATCGCCATGGCACCTGACGGCAGTGTTCCCAAGATTAAGGAAGTTATACATTCGAGGTGGTGGTAACAGTAAAGGATTTCAGGAGCGGTCGTCCAGTATGCACTCGACTTAATGAGTGGCCAAGAAAGCAACCCCAATATCATAAATAGCTTATTCCCGCTACGTAGTGGGTTTTCCATGCCATGGCCGTTTGGACCTCATTGACCAATTTTTGGTACACATTGTCTACAAATATATTCATGGTGCTACGGTCCAGATCAGAAACTACTGCCCCTACAGCGACAGACGAATCCCAAAATGCTCAACATCAAAGGACGGCGCCCTATCGCAGCAACGAGTTTAATGTCAATCGATTTACATGATGCTCAAATCAAAATGATGCGCGTTCCAAGCTCTGCCACAGGATACTGAAAATTCGGACCTGGGCTGCTCATGAACATGAGGGATCGCGGAATCTTCAAATGGGTGCGCTAGGGCGGCTACATTTTTCGGAATCAAATTGACCCTCAATCAACATCTGCCGGAGGTCAGACATTACATGCTAAGCAAGACCATTGTTCGCGCACCAGATCAACTGTAATTCAGGAAATGCTCGTCCAGAACTAAGAAACTGTTAGGCTCACGGACAGAAATATAGCAAGAATGCTTGCTTTTCGCATTGGCTTCCATTTCGGAAGGTACGTCTCCGCTATGGAAGTGCACTATCTTCCAACATGAGGTTTCTTCGTTATGTCGGACGTAAAGAATCATGTTGAAACAAGTTGTTGATCTTTAGGAACTATTTTAGTAAAATTCACCCTCTACTTCGACACGCGTACCTCATCGGATTTTACAAGCAAGCAAACCTCCCGCCTACGCAGGCTTCTCATACGTCGGATCAGACCGTCACCCCACCCTTTGGTGAACTGCAGTCTATGCAGCCAGGGAAGTTGGTCGTACGCCCAGTATATCCATCGCAGTATAGTTACCTTATTTTGCGACATGTAGAACAAGACGAGAAGGATAATGAGGTACAGAGAAAACCATCTGAAGCAGTTAAATTAGCGAAATATCACAACAAGATGTAGCTGTCTTACCCTGCTATGATAGGATCGATGGCCACGTTACCTGCCGCTATGGTCACAGTGACACCGATAGCGCCAGCAACGACAAACAGCGAACATTGGATGCCCGCGGGAGGCGAGGTCGAGAGAAACGAAGGAGTATGAGAGAGATCGGGAAGAGCGCCATAACGGCCAACCACACCATCGTAAACCTGTGAAATTTCAGAGTCTTCCGATACTACTGAATTTGAGAACACACATCTGGGACACCACAATCAGGTTGGCGCCCGTACTTGCATATATTAGTGCGCTGAATGCAATGAATGAAAAGACTGTGACATAAGGGGCGCCTGTGGCTGGCACTGTAGCAAGGAACACGCGAGGAAGGATGCGATCACATGATAGCTTAACAAGGAAGCTCGCAGGCGCTCAAGATTCCTACAAAACACGACATGAGTATGAATCACGACGCGTCATTCTGGTTCACGAACCTGTAAGCACACCCGCACAAAGTACAACAACGGCGTCAACTACGACCATTATTCGTAACCACCGTCCTGCAACCTAGCAATGCGCTTCAGTATCATATATAGTTATCGAAAATTGCAAGCGTAAGCACCCTTTGAGCTAACAAACTGAGGATATTGTTGCCACTTTCAACCACGTTGAGGGCAATAATGCCACGACAAGGAGCATCATAACACTAGTGAGGACAAGCGCAGATAAATGCAAGTTGCGGAGAACCTTGGGATAACGGTTCTGCTTCATCTTTGACGTATATGCGGGTGCGCCTAAGCTGTATTATATAAACTGTGAGTTGCAAGTTGAAAACACTCACATTCAAATCCAGTCAATCCTAGCATCCCTAAACATACGCCATTGAACACCTGTCGGGCTATAGCTGCTGGAGACAATCCAACGTGCCCCAACGACCAGTTGGAACTGAGCTGAGCCATCCCGCCTCGTCCCCAAGCGATGACAGAAGCTACAATAAGCGTGATCATTACCACAGCCTTGCTCCCACGTATGATCAGAAGTAGGTAGACAGTAAGAAACATCAGAACTCACGTGCATTGCCAGTATACCAGTTGCTACGCGAGCACTTTCTCTCAAGCCCAAAAGACTGACGAAAGTGAACAGCACGAAAACAAGGGCAGCACCAACATAGACCGGAAAAGGTAGCGAAACCTCGCCTGCAAGATATGATGCCTGCGGTTGCAGCCGAAACTACTGCTGTGGCTGAAAAATCCAGAAGAAGGAGCGCTGCACCAAGAAGAGCTACAGATTTTGTGGATACATTGAGCCTGGAAGGTAATTTATCACGAATATTTCTGTTCAGAAGCAAAGACGACATACAGATAGGTATAAGGAGCCCCACTAATTGGAAGAGCAGAAGCCATTTCTTCCATGATAGGACGCCAAAGGAATAAGTTAAAGCTGCCACAAATAACGAAATAGGAGAACTGGAAAAAGTTAAGCGTGTTCAAATGTATGTTGATCGTGGAATTAGCTCACTAAACACCAGCGACAGCGACAACGCTTGGCAGAGTGTAGAATACGCCGCCAAGTATGTCATTTGCTGCAAGCGCGCTGGCTGTAAACTGCCCAAGAACCTGTTGTTCTCGGAAAAAATTCAGTTCAACTTCACCCTGACCTATATCTTCAGGTGTAAGGGTGAGATGAGAGATAGAACCCCAGCCAGCAAACTCAAAGTCATTGGTGAGGTTCAGGAATCTCGATGGAACAGTTGTAAACTTGGGCTTTCCTTCTTTGCGTGAACGCTGACGCCGAAGAACGATGTCAAAGTGAGACTGGTTGAACAAGGAGGGTATGGTAACGAGAGATCCAGAGTTTGTTCGGGAGTCTTGCTGGTTGTTAGCGAATTCACTGAAATGTCTACTCAACGGTGCCACTCACAGTGCGTACGAGATGACGAGTTTTCACTGGAATGCGGAAGTGCGATTGAGATGCATTCCTTTTCAGAGTTCTGCATCGCGTTTACAGTGATAGATCGACGGGCGACCTCACTGAAAGGTCTCCTATTTGGCCCGACTGTGGCACTGAGAAAACTTGGTAGTACGAGTGACGCAGATGGGCCTCAGGCTGGAAAGACGCGTCTGTAAGTAGTTGAGCGCGACACGATAACAAAGAGCTTCAGTGGTGGGTGACCCTGAATTGACCTTGTAAGAAATCTGGAATTCATATATGTAGCTCGAAGAAAAAACTTGATAATTTCCAACATCCAAAAACAAAATTAAGTAAATTACTAGCTTAGGGCTCAAAGTGCTTTCTAACGCCCAATTATAACCCCCGGGTCATCTTAGCTGTACCCGCACCTTGCCCGCACCCTTCTTCAACGCGTTGTGCGGGCTTGTATTTTATCCATACCCGATAACGAGTAACTTATCCGCGGGTCATGACTGTCATTGCCAACGTCGTATTTTTAGGCAAATCGAATACACCAAGATTCTAGGGATTCGAACGACAGACTTCGACACGACACTAGTACTGTTTCTCGGTTTGGTTTCAAAAGAGTCTGTCTGTTTGACAAAAATAATATTGTTTTACGGCATATTGATCTGACTTTCCGTAGTAAACTTTAAATCTAGGTCTGTAAGTGGACCACCCCTACTACATAGTCCAAAATACCTACTACTTATTCTATCGTATACTTCTATAGGCACTGGTTCGGACGCTTTGTGACGAGCCGAATCTCTGAGCCTGATACTGGCCATGGGACAGCGGTACTGCCTCCAACATGAATGCACGATAAACAACTGGTGTCCAGTGTGAAAGTCCCTGAAATTTTCATTCTCCAACCCTGTTTGTACCATCTTGTCAGACAGTGACTATGTCAGGGCTCCTTAAGTTTCAACATCAACTGACGACAGCTGACATCCAATGCAAAAGTCCCCTCAAGAAATTTTCATTCTCCAACCCTACCATCTGTGTCTGTACCATCTCATTGGATAGCAACCATGTCAGGGCCATTTGCATTGCAATAGATTGGCATCATAGGGTGTTGCCCAAACGGACAATAAACACTGATAAAAAAATAGACTGGCATGAAAGTCCAGAACTGTCGGACTCCTTACATATAACCTGATCTTGGCGCTGCCACGGCTATCATGCACAAGAAAATGCAAGGATCAGGCTGACGTCGTTGAAATTGATTGGTTAGTTGAATGCATTTGGTACCTATATCCTCATATTGACTGTTCCGCACATTATACACACCCGTGATGCTGACCCGGTGCCCGTGGATCGAGTGCGGGTATGACCCAGGTTAACCCATGTCATATCCCTACTTCAATGAATACCAGAGAGAGAAACGACGAATGCTCGCCTCATGCATGAGAGGAGTGTCGAACCACGAACCGACGGCGACCTGTGCTTTGAAGGCGTAGGAGCTAATACCATACTGAATATGGTTAATTTGCAGACGGGCTCCGGAGATTCGAGAAAGCTCGTTCAGCGTCAACTGAAGAGGCTATGTAGTATGATTAATGTGTGTGATTCAATAGTCATCGGTACAGGAACTTCCATCATTGCCTATGATCAAGTTTCTGCACTGATGACTATTGGATTGGATTACGACGGCGCTGAAAATGCATACAGTTGCGATTGAACTGGCTTAGGGTGTGTCACGATGGGCGCGCCTAGCGCCGTGCACATCGTTGATCGTGTCGTCGTCGTCGTGTTCCAGATCGCACGAGAGCAAAATCTTACATAACGAAATAAACACCAGTGCACTGCCACCGCAGCTCGGCTTCCATGACCCTCAGCTTTGTTGACATCCCTCTCGAATTATTGCCCATAATCTTTGATTCTGTAGTCAGGGCTCAACATCTTGCCTTCTTATGTTTGGTCAATAAGTCATTCAATGAATTTGCGATCCAAAGGCTCTACCGGCGCGTTTACATCTACGCATGGCACACAGAAGCTAAGTCAAAGGTGGATACTATATCGTGATGTGTACAATCGCCGTTATTCACATCCGGAATAGGTCTTTCTGCTTTTCCAGACACTTTCGAATTGTCCTCGTCTTGCACAATACGTTTCACGTCTCGGTAAGCTCAGACCAATTGATGACACCCAACCAGCGCAGTAACTAATCCGTTATACAGAGATAAGAGCCTTTCCAAAGGCACTCTCTTCTTCGTCCTACAGCGACCTCCTAGATCTTTGCACAAGAGGGATACGGAATTGTGTCAACCTGAAATCGTGTGCCTGGACTCGAGATGGCTCGCTGGAAACGGCGATTCTCCTGGCTCTACAGCAATGTCCCCAACTTAAAGAGCTCGAGATCAACGGAAAGGACAGCGGATACTATGATCCTAACATACTTATACAGTTCTCCAAACTGTCTAGAATATCACTTATAATGCCGAGCGCGCACGTTCTTGAAGTTCTTCCCTCTTGGATATCCGCTACAGGTACAACCCTTCGGAACCTTACTATGATTTGCCAGGTATGACAAGGATCGGAGCGATATGAATTCATTTGTCTCATTCCCCTTGGTAGACGTCGAGTCTAATCACCGATACCTTACTGGAATCTCTCGCTCCAAACATGACTGAACTGGATCAATTATTTATTATTGGATGCCCAAAGGTGACGCATAGAGGCATTGGTGAAATTGTTTCAACCAATCGTAATGGCCTCACGGGTATAGGACTCGAGAGGCTTTCCCCAGCGTTTGTGAGTCTTCAACCTTTCGCCGTTATTACGCGTCTGCTGATTGTATCGAGTAGGATATGACCAACTTCAATATCATTTGCAACGAGCATCAAGCGTTCAGGCGTCTCAGATCATTCACTTTGGCGGTCCATATTGAGTCGCCCTTTCAGACATGGTCGAGCGATGTAACGGAACTATTATCCACTGCGCCGTTAGAAATATTACAAATTTATGCCACGACGCCAACTCCCGAAGTGATTATTGCGGACGATTTTTGGAAAACCATTGTCACGATGCACGGGTCGCGCCTCAAGCGATTTTCTATTGACCGGATGACAATTAGTGTGGGTGCATTACATGACGTATGTTCCCGATGCTCCGTTTTAGAGCAATTGTTTGTCGTCACCACCCGGCATAACTTGGTGCGCGGCTTGTGATTTTTCTGAGTTGAGGTTCTCATCCACACCTATCAGGATGATGTGACTCGCTGTTTTGCTGCTGCTCGTACCCTCCGCGCCATTCATGTCAACTTTTATGGTGACGCGGACGAACCAGAAGAGCGGTCCATGATGAATGATGCTCTCCGCATTGTCCAACAATGTCCTGCCACAGTGACGCAGATTGGATGCGATACAAGGGTCTGGCACGTGAGTTACTTTCTCGTCGAAGCGATTGTTTCATTCTGAACTAGAGCACAAGGTACGACGCGAGGTGCGGATGAACGACAAGGCTGAATTATACACCGTACCTACCCTCACTAGTTACGAGAATCCCGATATACCGGAACAATTTCTTGTTGCTCGAGGGGCTTAGATGAACTGCTTACATGTCTCTTGCCACACGAAAGAGATACCTATGAACTAATTTTGAATTCAACATTTGTGTACAAACATGAACTTGGTTGAATTAAGATAATAGGTGGACATGAAAGTTCATTGTATATTTACAATACATCAGGGCAACCTAGTTGATAACATCCAGGCCTCGAGTGTTAGGCTTTGTTTCTCATTTTACCTGCACGCATTCGTGGCCCTACAACCTTCGAAGGAGGCTTCCGAGTTGAGTATAAAATACGACATTGTTCGCGCTTGTGCGCCTGAATAGCCACCCAGCCTTCAATAGTATCAAATATATCCTGAAAAAGATTTGCTTAGACATAGTTGCACTCGACACCAAGTTCTAATGATTACCTGCACGAGAGCCTGGGAATGTGGCACAGGACCCCACAGATACATGTCAGTTAGTGGATCGACAATGCGCAATTTTTCTTTGAGCTGAACCAATACTGGCAGATTTCGTTGTTTGCATAATCTGTTATCCGCGTTTAAGAGGAGGGCGTGTATGGCGCACAAACGGTCAAAGTGTATGTCCTCCAAGAGTATAGACAAACAAAGCGCGATGTCTTCGGCTGTTACGACACTAGCAGAGAAGAGTGATCCCATAAGGCCAGCCTTGTTAACTCCTATCAGCGTGAGGGTAGAGTGTTGACCGGATGTAGAGCATATGTTCTTCCATTCGCCATCCTGGGAGCAACGTCTAGTATTCCCGCATTCTCAATCAATGGAAAAGAACTCAACTGGTTTCCAGTGTAGGCGGAATACTTCCGTGGCGCCCACGCGCAAGGCTCTCTCGAGACGTTTCATCTCTTTGGGTGATTCATTCGCTAGCCTGTCTAAGATCGTTTGCACCACCATCGAGACAAGCGGTGCTGACTGCAAGCTCTGCACTCCAGCGGTCAGCAGACTTTTGACAACGAAACCAAAGCCATGGACTCGGAGTTCTTCCATTTTAATATTGACAATTCTTCCGAACTCTTCAGAGAAGATCGGAAATTTGTCGGGTTGCGTGACGCAACTGTTCTCGGCGTCTGAAAAGCGTGAATGATGCCGGTTGCTCGGAGGCAAAGCGTTTTCCTCAGGACCGTTGGCTTCGAGCGAGAACTTTTCATCTACCTTGGGCTGACAACCTTTAGCAATGTTGTTCGAGGAAACACCGTCTACGCTGTATGTATGCGAAGTAGGAGTGCAAGTCTCATATATGAGAGATGAAGGATCATTGACGGGAGCGAAAGTAGTGTCCATTTTAGTTGGTGGCGCACGAAGAAAGATAACACCCCCCTGCGTCGGCATAGGCATCGTGTCGACTCTGTCGTTAGGCGTAGAATTCCAAGCACTACGGACAACAGTGCTCGGCGGGGGGAGAGTGCCAGGGGAATTTGCAAAGCACTTCATCATGTTGCGTGTCCTGATCTCCAAGTCATCTGCAAGAAGGTGCTGCTCAGAGTGCTTCTCGAACGGCTCTGAAATTTGGGACGAAACGTTATCTGGTAGCGTGCTTAGCAGCATGATTTGGTGTGGTAATCGATAGTAGAAGAGATGTTGGAACGACCATGAATATGGGCTGCATCGTGGTTTATATGCCTGAGTTGTGTGGGTGTGTGGACTGTGGACCGAGCGCTGTGGAAGGAGGGAGGAATAAAAACACGAGGCGAATTGTCAAGGCTGGCAATGGCAGTGAGAATAGGACACAGCAGCACCGCTCAGCTTGCACACAGTGCTTAGTGCAATAGTGAGTCAATGCTGTTGTCAAAGGAGATATCAACTCGCGCCACACGAGATAACACGGTGCATTGACTACACTGAAATCGACTGCTACACCACGGATTTGAGCTTCAATTGCGACTGAGTGGAACGAACAAAGACGCTTGTTTAATCGAGGATGCATGAACTCTGAATCCGGGGATCTTATTGTTCTTTACTAGATGCTTCAAAGAGACCACATCTGACTTGATGCCTAAATGGGTCACTGGAGTCTTGGTTCGTGGTGCTCTGACCTAACATGCGCGCGCCCCTAGCCTTGGTTCTTCTCGGTTCACCTACACAAATTCAGCAACCGGAGATTGCAGAAGCGTGGCAGGGTGTTTCAAATAATATCGTGGCGTTTTCAACTCCGACTGGCCATTAAGCAAAAATTCGAGAACCTAAGAACGCGCAGGTGAAAGGCGATACTAAACATATTCAATAAATATACCTGACACGAATTGGACTGTTCGATGCAGTAGTCTGAATGAGTCTCTCTAGAGAAGATGAACTACGTCTCCTACAACCTCTTGAGATGACGCGCCAACTGGTCCCGCAGAGAGACATACTGAGATCTGGGATATTATCAGATTGCTATAGCCGGACTCGAAATGAGAAACGTGAAAGTCTGGCCTAACAATCAGTGTTACATTGCAAAGGTTTGAGTTAATGATCACCGCACCAATATTGTAACCTCTGGGTGTTTGCAGCATCAGAAGCTACTACAGCCATTCATAAGCATATCCGGCGCAGCATCAGCTAAGCAAACAGTCGCGAAAGAACATCGAATCTAGGGGTCTGTTGATACTCCATACATACTGGATACTAGCAGTAATGTTGTACCTCGCGAAAGTTAGGGACTTGCATTTCAAGAAGACGGAGCCGCACGCTACCACGGGTGTTCAAAGCCATTCTGGAGCTTAATGAGTACCAGTCAAATTGCAAGTACAATAATAAGTTATGACTCGGGTGGTGGAAAGAGCTGGTTGAACATGATGAGCTGTGAATATTTGAGTTGGCGCCACGGTATAAATGATCTGGTGATAATACATGAATGGTAAGTGATTACCAAAACAGCGCACATTCAAATAACTGAGGACAACGTTTAGCAACTTAAACTGTGAAAACTAACTCAAGACCTATCAAGTCGATCTTGATACTTTCAACCCTGGAACGCGACACCTGTCTTCTTCGCTTCTGCAATGCCACCTCCTGCGAAGCCAGTGCCTGTCAACATAATGAATCAGAACGTGATGACACAAAACGCAGTCCTTTTGCTCCCCAAGGACTTGCGCGACCCCAAACAAGTTAAACAAACACATACCTTCTCTCTTTAATTCGATCATGTCTTTATCATCAAGTGCGTGGTCACAAACGATGCACTGCTTGGTCACCCGCACCAGCTTATCGACACATACTTTGCATACAACATGGGAGCATGGTTTCATGACTACGAATGGTTAGATCCTGTAAGCAATGTCAGAGGCATGGACTCACGGAACATCATTCTATTATTGTGAAGATTACTTTTGCAGGCCGGACAAATTGGGACTCCATCATCCTCTAACTTGGATTTACCCTTGTCGCTCTCCACGGGAGTAGAATCTGATGATTGTGACATCGACGCAGCGGGGTAGCAATGTAAACTTCACAGACACCAATGACTTCAGGCTAGAAACGTCATGTGAAATTGTTTTCCATGACAGGTGATATATACTAACGTTATCGGGTGGGGTGGATTCCCTCCCCGGCAGGTTGTTTGAACCTTAACATCCTTGAGGGAGCTCGGCAAACCATTTGAGGTGTATGTGGGAGTTAGCGAAGGCAGCCAAAAGTCCGGTAGTTTGTGTCGTAATGACTCCGCCTGCTCCCGTTCGATCTGTCTTAGGGCTGCCTCTTCGGCTTCACGGGTAAGAGTTTCAACTGTTGAAGAGTCGAAGTCAAGCTTCCGCTTCGATGATTGGGCTGGACACGATTGAGCACACTAGGCCAAGTGAATGGACGATACACGTACAATCTTTCGCTCCGACGCTAGATGCAGATGTAACAGACGGTAGGTTCGCAGACAATCCTAGTTGACCCTTCTCGAAATCGCGAAGTACGCGTTCCCTGGCTGCTTCTCTAGCTCTCTCTTTCTCCTCTTCAGTTTCTTTCTTCAGCTGCTCAAGGCGTTCCTTCTGCCGCTTGATATCCTTTTTCTGTGTCACTGAGTACTCAGTTTGTATGAAACTGTACATGTTATTCTGAACTTACATAGGTCGGTGTACGCACACTCCCTACAGAATAGATGACCTTGATCGCATGCTATTGGCTCTCTCGCTCGTTGCAAGCACAAGGAACATGCGTCAAAATTTCGCATTGACTCATTACCCAGGCGTTGCTGTTGCAGTACTTGGTGAAAAGCTTTGTATGATCCAGCTGAGTAGACTCACCCGTTTCGTACCATACTCCGCCTTCTGTCTCTCAGCGTAAGAGAATACCGAAGATGCTGTATTATTTTTACTGTGCTTCGTCATGGTAAGCTGCAACGGCAAGAGGTAACTGTCAATAGCTACTTTGATATTTGCAGTATCTCACGAACTAATCAGGATTACCAAGCTTGGTAGTCCCGAAAAGGAAAAGTCCTTATGACATCACAGTTGTGTTATTGACGAATTCTCTTTAACTTAAACCAAGTAGGAGGTTAACTGATATGTTAGCATTAACTCTAACAATCACCGATGCCCCGAAGTCACCATACTGGCAGTATCTTCCGACTGAGAAATTTAATTCGGAATCACATACTTTACAAGTAACCTGAAGCACAGTTACTGTAATTACCAGTGCAGAAAAAGGGAGATCATTACGTCGGCGACGGATGTGGCTAAAACCTTCGCATCAGTCGTGAACTCGTGCAAGATTCCATCCGCGGGGACACCTATTCTTGTTCCCCGTAATGAACTGGCTAGCCTGGTGTTGTATGTCCCGTCCTTCGCCACTCATGATCGCACCTGATCCTCGGCCTCCTCAACGGGGCTAAATGCATCCGCCATGATAGCCGCTGCACCATGATCGGCTCCTGAAAATGGACTGGTGTCGCCTGCAGAGTGGGCCCGTGAGATGTCGGATGCACCATTCTCATTCATTATAGCCGCATGTCAGCGTTGCAGTATACTGCTATCTAGCCCGATGATCGGCCAAGAACTGTCTTTCTTTGTGATAGTATCTTTGCCAAGCCAAAATACTTATGCTCTAGGTCATTGTGCGACCCGATGATCGTGTCACGGTGAGTCATAGCAATGGACGGTTTGAGCAAAACGGCTTACTACTGTATAGTTATTAACTGGTTATTTTCACTTCAGGTTCTAACATATTCCGACCCTCGGCACCACGCAATGCAGACTCAGATATTGACAGTCCGCCAGCAGATGCCACCTCTTCGGTCGCTACGACACACTTCTGCTTCTGGGATGCAGTTCCTGGCTCTAAAATAGTACGCCAAGCTGACCTATAAGAATGCAGCCACTGCGCTCATCCTTTAGCACTTGTGAAGTCCGACCTATATTCAATGTCAGCCAATCCCAAATTTCGAGTAGCAATCTGGTGAGTAAGATAATCCCTCAAAAATATAGCGCAGACTGAATTTCCTGTGCAGTGGTGCAGGCGTAGGAGGGCTTGCTCTCGCTGTCGCGATCGGGAAGTTTGCAAATGAGGATATCCACATAGACTTGTATGAAGCGCATGACGCCATCACGACTGTTGGGGCTGGGATTGTAATCACGAGCCGTACATCGGAGGTCATGAAAGAGCTCGGCATGCACGAAGAGATCTCCCGTGTTTCGACCAAATCCCCTTCCTCTAATCATGGTGTGTCGAAGAGTTTATTTTTAGCCGTATATAATATAATTCGTACCGACAGTGCCAATATTCAGGAGGTCCAATATTCCACAGGGTGGTTTTGAATGGTTTCAACAAAACTCCACGATAACACCATATAATATGCACCGTCAGCACCTCATGGACACCCTCAAGCAATACCTCCCTATGTCGTGCAGTCTTCACTTTAATAAACAACTCACTCGATATGAGAAGCAGTTATCAGGATCACTCATCCTTCACTTCGCTGACGACAGCACCTCAACTACAGACGTATTAATAGGGGCAGACGGCGTCCGCTCCTCAGTGCGCAAGACACTTTTCGAAACATTAGACCGAGATATCATGGACCCAAGTAAGATTAGACACTACATTGATCCTTCTTGGACCGGGACGCTCGTCTATCGCACCGTGTTTCCGGCGAAGAAGCTCTCGGACTTTGATCCAAACCACGTATCCTTAAATAATTTTTTGATAGTAAGTCTGCAGAAAGCAGTGGTCATCGTCGTGATTAACCCCCATTTTATAGTTTTGCGGAATGAAAAAGGTAGATTGGTGCTATCACTGGTCTCCACTTGTTGATAAATCTGCATTATAACTTCATAGCACGTCGTTTCGTATCCGGTTTCACAAGGAACACTGATCAATGTCGTTGCATCCGTTACTGATGCGGAGAAAGCTGGCACACCTTTTGAGGACCGTTGGGTGTCATCTGTGTCCCACGAGGAGGTTCAGGAACCGTATCAGGACTTCGAACCCGCTGTTAAAAACCTTTTGAAAGTAAGTTTTGGGTTATGTCCTTCATGCCGCCCTCGACTGATGACATTTCTGCAGTGTTCTGAAAACCCATCAAAATGGGCGCTTCACGTAGTAAATGAATTGCCATTATGTGTTTACGAGAGAGTTGCTCTGATAGGTGACGCAGTACGCTTCTCCTTGTTGACTATGTAGAAGATATTTTGATGAAATTGGCATGTAGTGCCATGCGATGACACCCCACTTTGGCGCTGGAGCAGGCCAGGCAATAGAGGTAGGTCTGACCTTTCGCCAGACTATGCGATCTTACTTTGTACGAAGGATGCTTTTGTGCTTGGTCGCCTTCTTGCTCACTCACTCACAGTATTGGATAACGTGCCCGCCGCGCTGAAGGCATACCAAGACGTTCGCCTCCCATTTTCTCAATTCGTAGCACGTGAATCGGCACGTACAGGACATATGTACGACTTTGACATGTCTAGTACTACAGCTCAAGGAAACATGCAAGAACAATTGAAGATTCGAAAAGAGGAGCTCTTAGCCCAGTGGAAATGGGAAGGCAAGGATAGTCCCATTGGGGAATGGTTAGAGGCAGAAAGGAAATTGCAGGAAAGCATACTAGGAGTGTCGGATGGGCTATCAACGTGAAAACGATATATCACTATCAGGATTCAGTATTCTCTTCCAACTTTTGTAGCCCGGTGACCGCTTATATGTGCACAATAAATTTTATCGACATAGATTGCCAACGGACTGCAAAACAGTACATAGTGGTACTTGCTATCCAGAGCTTATTGACACAAAGATGTAGCCTAACACCAATTTGAATGGTACTAGTAGTAAGGGATCCAGAAGATCGCGATTATGTTGTTCCACTGGCTCTATAGTACGTACGTACACGCATGCAGGGGCTGCGCGGGAGTATTGTACAAGGACAAAGAAGCATCGATGAATCGCCAACATTGGTCGCGATTGGGGTTATAAATATTTGATGCATGATGGAGTACATAGCAGTTTTTCTTCCGAGCTCATGCACATGACCTGACACATTCGGACGGCCCAGTCAATTGTCAGTCAACATACTTACTTTTGCACCTGACCCTACCCGACTACCCAGGTCTTCACGATCTCTCATTCATGAATGTCTTTTCTGCGCAATCACACAGGACACAGCTGATTCTGGCAGCTGTATCTGCATCTCTACTGACATCAGGCCTGTTTACTGCATATAACGCTTACAGTCGACGCGAACGGAGACGCGACCTCGATCGCGACATCCTTAGGTCGATAGCAGACCAGGATGAAGATTCCAGACAGCATTTGAGACCAAAGGGCGATGAGTTATTGAATGAACAAATTCTCAGTACTGGTGCCGATGGATATGACGAAGGGCTGACCAGAGAGCAGCTCGCGCGGTGCTATGCATTTTTCGGGGACGAGGGCATGGCACGCGTCCGGGAAAAGTCTGTTGTCGTCGTTGGCTGCGGTGGCGTTGGTAGCTGGGTGGCAGTCATGTTGGTGAGGTCGTACGTGCTTATTACCGTCTACTATCCGTGTCATTGTGATTCACTAATTACGTGCAGAGGCGTGTCGAAGATCCGACTGGTGGACTTCGACTATGTGACGCTTTCTTCGTTGAACAGACATGCCACAGCTATGCGTGCGGATGTAGGAACGCCGAAGGTGGTGTGCATTGAGCGAACTCTCAAACAGATCAGCGCGTGGGTGGAGGTGGACAGCTGCGTTGAGATTTGGAGGAAAGAAGATGGGGGAAGATTGCTAGAGGGAGCAGACTGGGTCATCGGTATGTCAATGCGCTCCTCGATCTTCGCCTTCCATTCAGCTTGTTATGAAAAGATGCAATAGACAACATCACTACAAAAGTCGACTTGCTGAAGTATTGTCATGAACACGATATCAAAGTTCGTCCTAGTCACTGACTGGTATCCAATTGTATTTAACTCATGCTACTGTAGGTGTTCTCGTCTATGGGAGCTAGTGCAAAGACGGATCCTACAAGAATTCAGATTAGTGATATCTCGTACACCATGTACGACCCTCTCGCACGCTCTGTTCGGCGCAAGTTACGGCTACAGGGTGTATCCTCAGGAATTCCTGTCGTTTATTCCACAGAAGTCCCCGGGGATGTAAAGCTACTCCCCCTTCCCGAGGAAGAATTCCAGAAAGGTGATGTCAAAGAACTCGGAGTATTCGATGATTTCAGGGTGCGAATATTACCAGTCCTTGGTATGTCTTCTTTGCAAACTGGCGTCCTGGTATCTTACTGTTCTTCTGCGGGACAGGCTCTTTGCCATCTCTTTTCGGTTTGCACATCGCGACCTACATCCTCTGTGAGATGGCCGGAAAACCGATTTTGAACCCTTTGCCCATAAAGAATCGCAGGAAGCTCTACGAACGTCTCCTTCGTGATCTCTTGCATCGTGAATCGAAGTTTATTGGGGAGCCGATCAAGTAAGTTCACACGTCACATCTTCTGACTCGCCTTACACTTTATGCAGTAAACTACCTATCGATGAGGATGATGTCGCGCTGATATTTGAGGATCTGCATCTCGGTCGTTCAGTCGTGCCTCCTCACGCTGTTCCTGCACACCCAACACTTCTGCGGTGGGACCCAGCGAAGCCACTCACTCTAGAGAACTGTGTGGTCTTTGAATCCACGGAGGCGGCGAGGCACGTTAGAGAATGCTTGACACCGCGGGCCGAGGAAGCACATTCAAGAAAAACCCCGAGAGACGTCTGGGGAGAGGAAGTGCAGGCTGTTGTGGAACGTCATGCAGGAGACGTGGCAAAATATCGAACGTGGGTTGGACTATAACGAGAGCCTTCGCTAGCACACGTCTATCAGAAAGAGTATTGCGTATATTCAGATCGAATTTATCGATCATAGGGTGCTTCGGTTTCTGATAGAATTGAACTACGGCGCATAGATATCCAATAGGTTATACTGTAACGATACAATCTTCTTTTAGTATTACTTCACAGCTCATCTTACAACACTTCTCCACTGCGCTATTCCCATCTCGTCGAGTTAGCCCAAGGCCCTACGTAACATAGATGAGGGTACGTCTTTGAGAGTTGACTATACATAGAGTTATGAAAGCGCCAACAAGTAGCCCTGTGACGATACAGGTTGCGGTCTCGGCCAGCGAATGTGGCCGGCGCTTTGGGTGTCGCTGTGATTCTCCATGTGGAGATTCCGATTCTGGTATAGGTCGAGTCTGCTCTGTGGCGGACTGGTGAACAACAATCGTAGGGGCAAAAATGAGGGTAGGTGTCTTCGGCCGATTGCTATCCGGACCAGGTGTGGCTACATCAACCAGAGTAGCCTGCGAAAAAGATGCAGCCGGTGGGGCGGTAGCTGTTGGGAGCGCTACGATAAGAGTATCTTCATCCACCGACCATTCGGTGATAGACGCTGGGGGGGAGGGGGGCATAACAGCGGATTCTTCGACCTCGGCTTCTATCATATCGTTCGTAGAATCGACTGATGAAGCAACTTCGGCCTCTTCGTAGTCCTGTACAACACGTTCAAGATTGGAGACTACCCCTTGCAATCTCCGAACTTCTTCGACTGCCACCCCCTTCTGTTTCTCTCGGACTTCTTCGCCGACAGATTGGACGAGGGAGCGAATGACATCCCACATCTCGACGTGGTCTCGTGACCACCACTGAGCTGGCCATTGCGCAATTATGAAGGCAAGGCTGCAGACTGTCTCGGTCGCTTCGGTGAAATCGTCAACGACAACGCTATGGAACCAGGGACGCAAAAATGACATTGCCAAGCGAACGGAGCTTCCAGTTGCATCGCGAAGACGATGCTCAGTGGGAAGGTGTAAGAACTGATCCGACATATCTTGGCAGAACTGGCGGAAACTAGGCTTGCGATCCATGGTATCCCATGATAGGATATTAAACTGCGATAAAGACGATCGCTTATCGACAATGATATCTTGGCGGAGGAAGTATGACGGGAGTTTGTCGATAATGTTTATAAGGGGGACTGAAGCCAGAACAGCCGAACTGGGGATAGATCCATGAACAAGGACATCTTGCGACTCCAATGCGAATCTGTACCACTTCCAGTAGTCCAGATGCCTTCTACGTCACAAAATCAGCTTATCAGAGCAACCAACAGACCGATCAAAAGGTACTGACTCATTGGGTGTGCCCTTTCTTAGTAGCTCCAGGGCGGTCGCAGCTCGACCGGCGAGCTGACGTGCATCGATAACGGCGATTTCAATATCGTGCTTGAGACCAACCCGGTACCTGCGGGTAGCCTCCCAGATAGCCCAGGCAAAACTGAATGTAGTTGAGATGTAAGGGGACATGTGTCTCTGCGTCCAGTCCATGTGCTGGGCAACATCCGCATAACTGCTCGTTGAGGCTACTGACTTGCCTGTAAACGGCTGTCGAAGCCGCTCTGCGGCTTCTCTGAATTGTTCGTTGTACTTCTGGCCAACAAAGTAGGGCTCAGTAGCATCGAAGAATGGGGAGCGTTGCTTCGGAGTATATACACGAAATAAGAAGGGGTTGTCCTGGATAAGGTGATCAAAGGCATGATCAGAACCATACCCGTATTGAGGTAGCGGACCACCTGAAATTGGACTCTCGGGTAAAGATGGAACGACGGTCATCGTATGTAACGTTGAGGGGCCAGAGGTGTAGATCAGCAAGTTGGGCTGAAGGAAATGCTTTTCTAGTCATTGGAATTGGCCTCGTGTTGTCCAGCCCTATCGATCCGGTTCATGGATATGAAGACAAACACATGGACTCAACGAGGCTCTTAATTGCGTGTACAAATCTGAAATGGAAAGTAAAGGCGAGTCCGACAGCTGCCACTTGACAAGCTTTCCGCTCACCAGAGTGACAGTTGCGCATGAATCGAAATTCGTCCATGTTCTTGACTGAGGGCGGACTTGGGGCGGAAAGTAGTTGCATAAATCCTACGTCGTGTTGATGCCTGGACGTAGATGCCTTAAACTCATGGACAAATGTTGAATGAGCATTCTTGAATGAGTTTTTGTGTTCCGCCTGACATCGTAAGTATTGAGGCGAACACAAGTTATTCTGTCAAAAAGGATGATCAATTAGAGGGTGCCGCTGAGTTTAAATTTTAAGTCCTAAAGTGGGTTAGTGTGCGGCATGCATCTCCAACGTTTACCCAACGAGGATTCATCGTTTCTTTGCACAGCACCGTGACCCATCAGCATACCTCATCCCGTGCGCTTGCTAAAATGCTTGGCAGCATGGAAGCTGCACAATTCGATGCTATACAGCCTTCCGGCCGCTTTTCGGAGAACACTCAGATCACATATGAAATTGATAGAATACGTATCTCCGTTTCCAAGTTGTGGGGAAAACGCACACCCGGCCTCGATGGCCAAATGAACATCTATGTCAAAATACTATGTGGTATCCCAATGTCAACAAGTCTACGTTCCTAGTAACGGTGGCAATGTATAACCATCTTCCTTGGCAATCTCTTATGTATTAGTCCAAAGGCAAGTCTTCAATGTCACTACTAGCACTGTAAACAGGAACTAATAGTATATCAGATTTCCACAGATGCACTCAACAGGCAATCATTCATCTCGGTAATCGATAATCTCCTCATCTTGGCGGTCTTTACCACCTTGGTAGCTGAAAAATGTGACCACAATTCCAGCCGCATCGAGAGCCTATACTTGGTATGTAGGGGATCTGCAATTGGCGATATTAATCTTCATGGCTAATTGTACTTGTAATGGCGTTAATGCGGCACTCGTCCACCCTGCTCTAAATGTAAATCCTTTTAGCAGCTCCCCGTTGATCGTGAGTCAACTACTAACAACGGTTAGTGGTCCGTACCCTTTCATATCGGCCGCCAAGCATCGTTCGTCTCAAAGTTATTTAGTCCTTCAGCAAAAGAAGCCGGCGATTGCAAACCGCTGACGGAGATACACTCTTGGCATAATTCTATTACCGTTTGTCCCAAGAAGAGCAGTGTGGCCCGGTAAACTCGGTTCAAATATAGTGCTTGGCAGCATCAGAACTTGCAATTTCTATGCTTTCCACCGAGGTCGGCGCAGTGTTACGATTGAACAGCGAGTCGGACTACATCACTATAGCCGCTTCAAATCCGCCACAAGTATTTTTCTTATTATTTTCACTGTTCCTAAAGAAAATTCTGTGGGCTTTACCTCCTATATTTTTAAATCAAGACGATCTCAGGACCGGTTATTCCATGCAGCATTCCATGCAATATTCTATGCATCACATATCTGGTATATAAAGGCGGGTTCTACAGATTGTAATGCTTAGATCCCACTTATTATCCAGCCATGTCCTCGCTGCGTCGCCCATTTGCCACTATATTACAAGGTGCATCATCTGGAAGAGTCGCACAATCCTTACCTACGCGCCTGTCCTCGTCGATGTCAGTTGTAGGACCTGCGCAAGAATACGAGGCATTCACTATTCTGCCAATCTTTGACATCTTTGACGCTCCAGTGCGCCTGGGAGAGTCTTCTGCACCTGTTAGACGAACAGCCACGGCCACTCGTGTCGCTGCCCTTGAACGCAACGCTGAAAATGTACGCTATGCCACTAGCAACTTCGCTCGATCTCGCTATTTCACCTCACTACCTCCCCCCATCGTGTTTGATGGCCCTGCTCGCCCGTCACATCTATTGCCGCCAGCCCTTGAAAAACGTCGCAAATTGCGGCAATGCCTATCTCTCTCGCCTAACAGACAGGCACATACCCCTTCACCCCCCTTCATATCAACCTCAGAGCCTGTATATGAAATCTTCGATGGACCTTCGCGAATGACCCCTCATAAATACCCAAGATTGTCATCACAGGTACTTCAGATTCTATCTGGGGTTCTCACTCACTCACTCACACATAATCCCTCTTAGTCTTCATCATTGCCATATGTTTGCCTTGCTCTGGGTATCTCTGGAGCCATTGGCTGGATCAGCTGGACGACCAATAACGGGGCACAGGAACATCTTCATAAGCGGGCGTGAATCTCTTATTCTAGTTTAGGGGGAAAGGATCGTTGCGCGCCAAGATATGCGCACATGTGAAACAGCGAAACGCGCGGGCTCTAGCCTCATAGCTTGGGTTCATGGCCCCTTAAGCTTAGCTATGTGGCGTTTAGCCATACAGCCATGCGTGTCCGGTCCTCGTTGGGCGGATCTTATGTCGTGCTTGATGCCCTTTTTAGGGCAGCTTATGAATCAACTCCTAGATTTCAGAGCCATGTGCTGTTTCATATTGTACGGTATGTATCGATAGCGTATTCATTACCAGAATTTCTATAGCCCTTCAAATTGTATATCACTTTCCTAATAAATGCAATCACGATGTACCAGTCTCCTTAAGCTTGTTGCCATCTGCTGGAAGACATTCGTATTCAGATGAGGGGAAGCGCATTGGAGATGAAGATGTCGTAAATAAGAATAGGACCGGTAAACGATCCCCTCACTGATGTGTAGCTGACGGAGATTTGGTGCATTGAATTTATCAAGACCTGACGGTTTTCAATTGTGGCGTGTCCAACTTGGATCCAGGCCATTCGTTTACACACCAACCACTTTTTCCCACCGCCTGCTCTCGGACTGAAAATCTCGAGATGTCGAGAATCTGCTTGGGAGATTGTCCTGTAACTTATCTGCGTTTGATAGACGCAGACTTATGAAGACGGCATGATAGCATGATCCGATCGATGCGAAGGGTGAGAAATTGACTAGCAGAGCGGGCGAGCCAACATTGGAGCAGACATGGAAGGAATGGCTCCAATGCTTCACTTCCACTGGGAAGCGTAACCTGGATGCGCGACCAAAGTCCTGTCAATTGATGACTCGCTCAAGGCGGCACACCTGGGTGAAGAGTAGGAGAGGGCTCGCAAAATTTCCCGATATGCGGATATTTATCAATTTGAAAATACTAGGACATCCGAGTCGTTAACGAGCAAAAATATTTGCTGTAAAAGTTCCACTGGCAGCTGATGGATATACGGCTCAGGGGGGTGCAGGGGGATGGGGGAGAATTGCTAAGGGTCAATGTGTCGATCTTGTTATGGGACACTGTCATATTATCCTCAGCGGAAGCTTCGTGTTAAAGTAGAGAGAGAGAAATAGGGGCCTTGCTTGCAACTCGATTGGTTTATTTTCGGATGACACGTGACCAATATTAGGATGCAACACAACAGGCAGCTATAGGGAGACGTCTTTAATCTGGAGTAGCACAGATACAAGAAACTCTCATCAGTGGCAGGCTGCAGCACTCAAATCGGATTACTTCAGCAAGCCACGTCAATTACCAGTATGTCGATTATAAGCGTGGTTATCTGATCTCAGCATGATGAACAATAGCGACAATTAACTCGGATATGAACATTCTTTTAAAGGGGAAAACCAATGTTGTGTGGCGTTGGCTTGGTACCGTTGAGGCTTAGCCATTACACCGAAGACATAATCCGGACGTCCCTGTGGGTAAAGTCAGCTCAATGCGCTACCTCCAGACAATGCCGCCAAACGAGAATGCATAGAACTCACCGTCCACATCCGCCCATCACTCACTATCGTCCTCAAATTCACACACTCCTGCATCATATATCTCACGTCATTCCTTGCCAAGGTCGCACGCGGGCCGTGGCTTGCGTGGGCATCACCGACATCGGTCAACGTGTGCAACTCTTTTAAACCTGATATCGCTGTAGTGAAGGCTCGCTGAAACGAGTCCTGTGATGATATAACCCTGCCACAAGGAAAAAAAAACTTACAATTTCTTTGATTGGCAGCGGTATTTCTAGCATTTCCAAATCTTTGCACTTCGAGCTTAGTGTTCCAACCATGTCGATTGAGACTGCACAGTCCATGAGGGCAAGACGTTTTCAAAGGCATCGTGAAGCCGTCGGACGGAGCAATGATATCAATGACAGAGCTCCATATAGGGAGCTGACGGTCCGCAAACTTGAGCACAAGTGTAGACAGAGAGGTCAGTGAAACAAAGAGCGACGACATTGTCACAGCCGTTATATCAGATGTCGGGCGCACGTCAATCGCGAGATGCCGCAGGCTGGGTAAGGCGATAGTAGGTGTGCAAAAAAGACTTGGTGGAGGGGCATTTTCCTGCAGATGATAAGCGAGTATCAGAGTCATCCAATGAAGCAAGGACGCACGAATATAGTGAAAGAAAATTCTTTCAACGAAGGGATGTGTGTTGTGGCAGCTTTGATGACCACCGTGTGAGGAGCCTTTGAACATCCAATGACGTGCAGCCCAAGAAGACGAGGCAGTAGAGGGAGCAAGGCTTCCAAAAGAATGTCATTCACTTCTTGAGACATCTAACCAAACCTCAGTAAACTGTTGAAAAGCAAGCAAAAGTAACACACAAAAATTGTGAGGTGCGAAAGTGTCCGCTGTAGCGACGGCGCCCATCTCGTCAGCGAATCTACAACATTCCAGGTTGGGTAGTCCAGAGTCAGGCTTCGTAGCGTTGTGATTTGTTGCAGCATCTCCCCTTGCGTCGTTGTGAGTGCAGCATAGATGTGCACATCCTGCAAGCGTTCCTTCTCCTGCAGGGATACGAGCAGGGATGGGATTATCCTCGGCCCACACACAAATGATGTTAGGTTTTTGCAAGCCTTCAGTGCGTCTGCAGTTTCTGACAAGAATTTCGGATACACTTGTCCGGCCGCGATGAACGGTGCACAATGTATGGCAATGTGACGAACATGAACAGCTAGATCAGGGTGATTGCGAAGGGTAAGGAATGGTGATATCATCTGATGCATAGTTATAGGAATCACGCCTTTTCACGAATGTTCCACCTACCCCTCCTTCCGAGTCAGGCCTATACCGTTTAGCATGCTTTGCGGTGAAGAGACCGTGGCATATAGACACGGTATAACGCCAGCGAGGAACGACCTTGCTAACAGACGAGACAGCGACGAGGTCATTTCCAGAGATGAATGCAAAAATTAACTCGAGCACGTCGAGATTCAGGTTGTCTGCCGTAACCATTGGTCGAGTGTTCGAAGAAGTTTTTAGACTGAGATGCAAGTCCGCCCCAGCCACAGACTAATTATCCGACAGCAGTCGGGTCCAGCTCGCAGGTGCAATTATCTGTCTTGAAGGGCAAGAAGAAATTGTTCCTTGTGCAGCGTCGACAACTGAGCCTGGTCATGTGCCAAAAATAACGGCGTGTCGACGAAAAAAATGCCAGTCACTGATCCATTTACGGTTCTACCAACTAATGCTATACATATGATAGAGGTCTGTCCCGAACTTCCTTGTCTCCACGTATTGGCATCTAATGCTTGGATACGTCACATCCTACGCGCGCAACACACCCAAGTTACAGAACGTTCTAACGACTCCGAAACGTAAGTTGTCTATATGCACACCTGTTAGCACCACCTTTCATATTCAAATCTCCCATGTAATCTCGTGCCGATCTCCATATAATCGGGTTCATCGCAGGTGTCAAGTGGCCGTGTCGGACAAGGAAATCAATGAGGACTGTTGTGATTAATTCAGTATGCAAATTTTGTGGGTCATTTGGATTAGCATTCACCAGCAGCACAATTGGGCTTGAAGATTCCCTGCTGCATCTTTGATTTCACTTATCCAACGATAGCAACTATTATATAGGATCGTTTGGTGTAGTCGAGAGATAGAGACACATACGTACATCAAAAGACTCCACCTCACCGTCTGATGGGCGGGGCTGGAATGGAGTATCGTGTGGTACTCCAAGATCGTAATTGTATCTAGAAGGGAAGCCGTCGTCGGTAACATCCCTACACACAAAATCAGACAGCACTTACTCGACCTCTGGTTGCAAGAAGTGCATTTTGTTCCTGCAATCATCTTCTGGTTATACTTTGCAATTCACCCAAATGTCTGGTAGACCGATACCTGAAGAAATAACTGATTGTTCCGACGGGTCTCGCATGATTCCTCACGATGTCTGCTTCCATACTGGCCTCCTCTTCGCACTCCTTGACCAGGCTCTCGAAGACAGGCATTCCACTGGGTATACCACCAGCAACACTATTATCCAACCAGCTCGGCCACCTGATGGGGTTATTTAGCTATGTACTTTATGAATATAAACCAATTAAACCCACGTCTGCTTCGTCTTCGCCCGCGTTGGGACCCAAATCTTCACTTGTGGGCTGCTGGCTATCCCTTGATAGATAGTCATATGTATTCCATATGTTACGACACCAAAAAGAGCACACGCAGCGCGCTCCATCTCAAAAGCGTAGTTTCCTACTCCCTCGTCAGAATCATTCTCAGGATAGTAATCGTGCACTCCAAAAGGATTCCGGTACACAGGGTACATCTCGTTTCGCCATTTCCGGGGCCCGATGCTCGCAGGGAATGCACCACAATCGCGCCAGCGCTCGCAGAGCTCTTTCAGCGCTGCAGTACGCTTTCTCGGGGTGTTAACTGTTGCATCAAAGCTGACACGGTGCCCGGCCTGACGTTCCGGAATGACCCAGGTCCCAGGTTTTTCCTTTCGAAGAAGATCTACTACGTCGAGCCTCAAGAGCCCAACAGCAGGACTTCCTGGAGACTGTGACAGTGTCCACGGGACGAAAGAGTCTGTATCGGCAGGTTTTTGAAAGACATCAGTAGAACCATAGTTAGGTGGTAGGCGAAAATTGTCGCATATCTTGACGAGTTCAAGATAAGAAAGTGGTGAGGATACGGGAGATGGGGGGTCGTTAGACATTTCAAACTTCAGAGTCACTGACTGCAACGTCTACTTGGCTCGAAGTAGCTGTGCTGCACAAGCTAGCTTAAGAGAATAGACGGTATTGGAGTCTAGTATTCTGGGTTGTAAAATGCTGCTGTAGACATACATATGTCAATAGCTTGTATTTAACTGTAGGGTCTCGGTAGGACTTAGTCTTAGATAGAGTAGTCGGCCGATAACGATAACGAGCGTGCAGTCCCATCGGTTATAATCGGCGAAACTCTAGGCTAGGCTATGCATAACCTGTGACCGCTTAGACCTTGCCAGTAACGATATTGATGCTCTCCTGACAAACGGGCAGTGAAATATGTGCTCTATGTAAGCGTAAAATCGACGGCCCGAAAATCTCTCAGCAAAACTTCGCTAT
>JABBWL010000538.1:0-28353 GCA_016758765.1 Suillus cothurnatus | reverse complement strand
AAAACCTGCGAGTTGGATGAGAGATAATCAATCCTAAAATCAAATAATTAATGTGAGCATGAATAAAGGCGGCGCGTGTGGGAAAGGGAACGCTCATCGGAATTTGCCGGGTTTGTGCATGTGGACGATTCGCAGATTATCGAGATGGCATATGACCTTGCAAGCAAGGGATGTTGGACAGCACTGCTTACGGGAGTTGAATGAATTAAATAAGGACTGGCTATGTGTTCAGTTTGTCGACTTCGTCTCGTCTCGCTTTCGAAGCATTGAGGCCATAGGATGCGTGTGTTACAACTCATTTACTGAACAATTAACGATAGCATCTCTTGACGCCCAACTTTCCAATTGAAGGCTCGGAATTGGAATCCGGTCACGGTGATTCTCAAACCGGGGAACTTGGATAGAAGAGATGCGTGGTGGGAAGCTTAGCAGCTATCTTCGAGGACGACCAAGGGTGGATTTCTTCTCTGGATCTTAATCTCAAAACAAATATTTGTGTTAATCCGTCATAGGACTACTGCTAGAGAGCTATCATCATCTTTCACGAATGACAAAGACACGATACAGGCTAGTCGATCTGGAATTAACTCTATTAATCCAAGACGATAATCCGTGACTCGGCGTGTCTAACCGCCGGACCCCGCTGGTCAATCAAACTCGCACCGCAAAGCCTTCATCCGGATGTAAGTTCCCCCATCCTACACTATTCAAAAATTAACCTTTATTTCTCTTTGGCTCACTAGCAGGCGAACAAGTACAAGATAACCAGCCCCTCGCTTAAGACATTCTTCTTCTTCTCTTCTTCTTCTGCTTCTTTCAACCAGTCTACTTCCGCACCAGCAAATACAGGTGACCAGCAGTGGTTTCCAGCCTCTCAGCAGTGATCGTAACTAGCTTTCCTTCTATGACCCTACTCAAGCATCGGGCTTTACACCCCAGCAGCCTACTGTCAACGTCTGGGATGCGCAATTCATAGGTCCAGGTGGAGAATACTTTCCCCGTCAAAACACGTCATACCAGCAGCCGTATCGCTTTGAAGGAGCAGGCACGAGCCAGTATCCATTTGCTCAAGACCAAGTCAGCAGCAGAATTCAAACCACGCCCTCTCATGCATACTGCACGGCGCTCGGCACGGGTAGTGCCCAGCCTTTTGGGTACTATAGGCAGGGTGGAGCACAAAGTCAGGTAAGTCTTTGGATCCCCCTATCACGTAATTTATGCAACTCTCAACTTTGCATTATCCTGTTGGAATTTCCCTTACTTTTTCGGTTATATCCCCTTTGTCAATTAACTTCTTCATTCCATATTTCTTTTGTCTTTCTCCTTCCTCTCGCTAATGTACCCTTTCCAACAATACTCACAAGCTCCTTCCGTTCCTTCCAATCCTCCTTCAACCCAACCACCACCTCCTCAGCCGTCTCAACAGCCAACAAGTCAAATCCTCGCTGCACAGCGTACGACTCAATTAATCGCAGGTCAATTCCCACTAGTACAAGCAGAATAGCAGTACCCGCTCAGCGGTCCCAGCCCCATTTCTCGCCTCCCCCTACCCAGTCCCAATTCCAGATCCGGCAATCCCAGTTACCGCCTACCCCAGAGTTTTCCCAGAGTCAGTTCTCGCAACCCGATCATCCTCATGTTCCGACCCAATCGCTCGCACACCCCCAATCTCAACCTCAGGTCCACACCCTCCGAATCCATCCCAACAGTCTCAACACTATTCGGCGCCGTCAGATCCGTATTACCTTCAGACCGATATGTATTATGCGATGAATACGCAAGGGAGTCAGAGTGTGCCTAGTCTTGTGAGTTTCTTTCTGCTTGTTTTGGTTTTGGATTTTTTTGGATGGCAGCGTATGCCCCTATCTCTTTTCGGGGCACGCCGGTTTGGACGGGATAACGTTTATATGCGCGCTTCTGCATGGGTAATCCCCTATACTAAGAGCCTCGTTGTTGTTGTTCCATTTTGGATCTTTGATCGCGATGGAATAGTCTTTCCTTATTCTTCGTGTCTTGTTCGCTTCCATGTTTTGCCCGGCCAAGCTGGTTCATCTATTTCAGATATCGCTGGACGGCATTGGTATATGCGCCAGTGTATGGGTACTATACTTTGCTCTCTTCTGGGTTGAACGGCATACGTGAACGTGCATATAGTCTATGTTCACTTCACCCCTCTCTCGCTTTCATCTTTCATCTTGGATCGTGCTGACAATCATTCGTTTCACGCTATCCTCTTGTTCTCCTCCATGGAACCATTCGACACGCAACGTTCTCACTCTTCTTTGATCACACCCAACTTGCGATCATGCTTGGATTGCGATCATATCCAACTTGCGATCAACGTTTGAACTACTGATTGATTAACAGCACTTGCAGACACAGAGTACGGCCAATCTTGTGAGTTTTTAACATTTGTTTTTCTTTTCCTGGCATGTTTTTTTTGTTCTTGACATCGGTTTGGATGGCATATTTAAGCGGCCATGCAGGGATGGCATTATTTCACTATGCTTCGTGCCTCATTCTCTTTTGTTCGGGGCACGTCTGTCTCCTTGTTCTGCCTGAGGCACGTACATGAATATATGGGCTATTCTCTTTTGCTTATACTTCGTGCCTCATTTTTCTCTTCTGTTATTCCATGCCTCTGGTCTGTTTGTTATATGTGCCATCCCATGTTCCTTCTGCCATACTCCGCTCCTCGTTCTCTTCTTCGTTCGAATGGCGCTGATGATTCATCATTTCATACTACCATCCGTGTTCTCTTCCGTGGAACTGTAACGTTCTTATGAACTTCTTCAATCACGCCCGACTTGCAATCACTATTTGATTGCCAGCACTCGACACACGGGCCCAAGTCCACGTCCCACGTGCACTCCATGTCTCCCCACTCGCCTTTTGTGACGTTTGGGTCACATACGCCACCTACGCCTTCTAGTGATGGGGGTGAGTGTTTTTTTTTCGTTTTTCGTTTTGCTTGTTGGCTTGTTTTTTTTCGCGTTTCGATGGCTTGGGCTTTCTTTGTGCACTCAGAATGTCTCTTTTGGCTTCGTGATCAATTCTGCTCGTTTTGTATTGGTTTCTCCATTGCTCTATGAAGCGTGCATCGAGCTATGGAAGCATGCGGACCATCGTCTGTGTCCGAACACGTGCTGCCCATGCAATTGGTGGGACTTTATGGACGGAGCTCTTGACGCCTTGATGTCAAGAGGTCTCCCTTTATCAGTTATCGTATCGAAGAACAAGGAATGTTCTCTCGTTATCGATATCGATTATCAGTCATTTCATATTTTGGCCCGGGCCGTTGGTATCATTTAGCATAGCATATTTATGCTAGAATGCAGGCAAGCTGGTACATATTCGGAAATTTTGCTCAAAAAATCAATCTTAGCTCTTTGTCCGCGCTGGAACCAAAGGCATGCATTCTCACTACGTACTGGAAAACTGAGAACAGGGTAGCGCATAGGTGAATGTCAGTCCCGAAGGCGAGGGACCGCTGGCGCACGTTTGACAATGAAACCTATCCGTCGACTCCAATGGGTAACACCATGATAAAGATTCTCAAAGGGACCTTCGTCCTGGGATATGACACGAGAGCGTAATTTCCAAGTTCTAAGTTGCTGTCGAATGGATTCAAATCGCTCAACTACCACCTCCATTGTAGGTCTCTTGCGTGGATCATCGTTAACCATATCGTCCACGAGTGCTTTCAAGAATTCGAACCCCTTTTTCGACTTGATTATAGTCATAAGCAATAGACATAGGGTAACGGGGTAACTGTCTACTTACGTTCAAAAACTGTTCTCTGACAATGCTAGACTGCATTGATCACTCACAGTAGTAACGGGGCAAATAACTGCGGCGTCGTTTTCATCAGAAAGTCGCTGCTCCAGTGTCATGAACAGTGAAGTACATGGGGATACGACTTCCCCCTGCTTGGGCTGAAAGAGTATGGCTATAATACTCGTTAACATCTGTCAGATGTTATTTGCAAAGACGTTACTAACGATGTGACTTTTCACTGCAATCCAGCAATTCTCGGACAGAGATCTCGAATGTGCGGAGGACTTCTCCATGACCGAGCATGGGACCCAGTTCAAATGAGGCATACACGCTGACCTGGACTTTAGAAGATGGATCGCACGACCTAGAGTCCTTCTCAATACGTGCAGGAAAGATGAGATTAGGAACAATATACAGAAGTATGGGCTCGGTCCATTTAACGACAGCCTGATCTACGTGTACAGGTTTGTTGCTCGTCTGGCATTCAGCACCGTCGGTCTTTATCACCACATGGAAGCCAGCGAGGATACGTCGGAGACCAAGAGTGAGATCAGTTGCGTGAATGGCTTGAGGGAAATCGTTAATACGAGCAGAGCGGAGGTAAATATCACATACCGGTAATGACGACTTGTTGGTGTATCTCATTCGGGTCCTGGGTGTGTTCTGGGTAGCTTGACTCCTCACTAAACAATACGCACATTGTCAGGCAGTTAGATGAACAGTGCTTCATATACTTACTTATCCTTTTTTTGCCTGAAAACACGAGATTAAGTCCATACATGTGCTATACAACACAACGACTTACGATCGGAGACGTTTTGAACTCTTCGTCTTGTTGTCGTTATCATTGCCTGACGACTCACGCTTACGTTTTCTGCCTTTCAAGGGCTCGGTATTGGGAGCGGTTTTCTCTACCGGAGAAGTTTTACACAACGACGCTGAAGAAAAGTCTGAATCAGAGTCTGATTCGGATGAGCTCGAAGACTCGAAAGTGATATGTCGAGGCGGGGTCATGTGTCTAAGAGACGGATCCAAAGTAACACTTGATAGTAAGATGGTGTGGTCATAGAAGATATCTGATCATGAAAGCGTCACAATCAAAATCAAGGAATCCGAACGGCCGAACTCACTGGCAATGACATGAGGCGAGAAGCGGTCAACACTAATTCATAAGCGTTAACAACTTTCATGTTCCATCAAAGTTGAGACATACATCTGATAGACTGTATGCGAATCGATGTTAGAAATGCAGAGTGCAACAACAGCACAAATTCACGTACATAGGTTGGTCGGATTGACCTGCGCTGCAGTTCCGTCCCATCCACTCAACACATGTCCGATAATCCATACTAAAGAGTGATCACTATCCAGATCAAACCATCTGTCATTTTACGAACTTTTTTCACTGGCATTCTCAGAAGCCTGTAGCTCATCCATGAAGAATCGCAAGATACCGAACGGATCAGGTTCCGTAGAGTTGATATAAGAGTAGTAGTTGTCACTGCAAAGAATGATCAAGATGGGTCATGAGAGCACCGAAACCAGCTCAGATATACGTATACTCTTCAAGGAGAAAAATCAGAGACATGCATGATATCTGGTTCAAGAAACCTCACAAAGGTTGGTATCAAGGGAGATGATCTTGAGGCCGTCCAGGCGTGTCATGGCATATGGAGCGTAGTGGGCTGAAGCATATGCGACCGCCACCTCAGAAACCCAGCCTTCGTACTCCCACATGGAAGAAATGTGTTCATACAGCCTAAGAGCGGTCGTCATCTGATACACTTACAGCACTTTCTAACTCACCAGTTGAATTGCGCTCTGAGAGCACCCACCCATGTGTATGGGATCATTTGGAATTGCATGTAGGTATCGTGGTTTCCAATCGTCGCGTACACAGGCGTGGGGCCAACGTATCTCTTCAACAAGTCATAAAACACAACCTAGTGGCCGTCGTCATAAAAGCACGGGACTGTATGAGGAATGGTGTATCTGAAAATGAAGATGGTGTAGCAAACAACGGACGCGCAGCGCTACTATAAATCACTGCTTTAACGCTGACAGAAGGCGATGGGAGTTCCACCCACCTGTTTCTCCCCGGCGTGATGGGGTTTTCGGTGCCAGAGGGTTGGTCTGGGTCAGACTCGTCGTGGTCTCCGCCTTGCGTAGAACCAGGACCCTTTTTGTCTCGCGCGTCACTGTGTGATATAGAAGGTCCTGACAAATTTTCGGATGATGATTTGGAGTGATTGCGAGGCCTGCCTTCCTTGCTGGCGACAGGAGTGGATCTCATCTGATCTACGATGACTCTGGTCTTGGAGGCCTTGCGCGACTGAATATCAGACAAGAACTGCAGGAGGCACGTCGATGACAGCCGCGAGGAAGGTCGAGAAGAATCTAGACGGGTACGAGATGGTGAGCGGTGTAATTGAGTGTGTAGAACCCTTGATCGTCCTTTTTCAGGCCTGGAGGAAGGTACTGGTAGTTACCATTAATAGCTGGAAACACAAAGTTGATTGGGATGAGAGACGAGCTGCAGTTGAGCTAGAATCTGGTGAGGGGATACCGAAAATTTGGACTGTGGGCCTGATTTGGGGGGTGAAAGCCCTGGCGGACCCATTGAGAGCCTTAGGCGGAGAAAGACCACGAGCATTTAACACTGGGGAGGGCTGATGTACCTCAACATCAGAAAATGTACACCTTTGTGTAGGCATAGAAGGGAGCACATCAGAATCAGTAGATGGCTCCGAATCATATTCCAGCGAAGAGAGCGGAGACTGGGGACAGCCACCTGAGAAGGAATATAGATGATTTGCAAAAAAGTGTAATTCATTGGAGTTACCTTCAGTGCCATTTGCGCTGGAGCAGGCTGTTGAACATTGGAATCAAAGACGGGAACCTTTTGATGAAAGGTTATAAGATAGCGAAGGGTTACATCAACAAGAAATTACCATCGGCTCGGACGCTGGCTCCCACTTGGAGGCAGGTTTTAGAATCGAATAAAAAATCTAAATGCAAGATGAAATAACGAGAGGAGTGTAAAGCGACCGAAATTTACCTTTTCCTTGGAAGCATCCGCTGGCAAAGTACTCAAGGGTGCCGTCCACTCTGTGACTTTCTTATCATAACCTCCACTAAAGATGCGCGTGCCATTCATGGAGAAAGCTGCGCAAACGACAGAAGAAGTGTGCTGGAAGATGATGGTAATAGTTTGTTTATCAGAGAGTTACCAGAATTGTCGCTAGAGGCAGAAACTGCATGCATGCGAGAATTCCCTTATGCTGGGATCACGATCATCTCCTCCTGAAAGAAGGCACGTTCTATTGGGGGACCAGGCGAGTGATCGAAAGTGTAAGTAAGGTAAAACGACAATGCTCAGAATATTTGGCATTAGTAAGCTACCATCTGTGGCACTCATAGTGTTCACACGATACAGTATTCTCCCGTCACTTGCGTCAGTGAAACCTCGAACGCACCGTACAATACACAGGACATTTGTAAAAAAAATTGTCATTGACCAATGGTTTCTAACACATGTACTACTGTATATAATAGAATCTTGAGAGCATCAGAGCATGTGTTGTAGAGTGATGAAGGAATCAAAAATATGGCCTTTATCAACAATCTCCGCTAGTACTAGGTCGACATAGGTCTAGAATGGATATCAGATCATGAGATATAATCGTCAGGATACATAGTGAATGGCAAATTATGCAAGTACAACAGTGCGGAAGAGAAAAGAAAAGAAAACGTGTAAAATGGACTGGTAGGGAGGATAGTAAATATCAGTCTCTTGTACCCTCTGAAGCTGCTACGCCCATTATTGCACGAAGATGCACAAGTTCAACCTGCATCTGCCGCATCTGGTCAGCATCATGTTGTTGCCCCGCACGAAGTTGGTCAATTTCATGTTGTTGCCCCACACGAAGTTGGTCAATTTCATGTTGTTGCCCCGCACGAAGTTGGTCAATTTCATGTTGTTGCCCCACACGAAGTTGGTCAATTTCATTTTGTCGCTCAGCACGACCCTGCTCCACTCCCTGCTGCAAAGCCTGCAAGGAAAAATGACCCTTGATAAAAGAAGACTATGTTGGTTGAAAGATAGCTCACATATGCTAGTTCAGCTTCGTGACGCTGTTTAACCTGCTCGACCTTTGTTAACACCCTCTGCCACTCTGACTCGTAAGCATTGCACACAGCCTGGATACTTGGGTCCGAAGGTCCTACTGTGAGTCCGCCATAACGAGCACGTAAATTGTGGTTGTTGACATTGCAGAGTTCTTGATTCCTGGGGAAAAGTGCTTTCAGACTCCTCCATACAGTGTCCGCGAACCAAAAACATTGGCTGTCAATGAGATTATACACTGGAGCCTGTTGATGTACGAGAAACAGGACAGCAGAAACTTCAAGCGCAGAAGGTGCGGAAGACGGAGAAAAACGGAGTGTGCATAGTGTTGTGTAAGGCCCGTGGCTCTGAATGAGGCGTAATTTTGCATCATGAGGTGAGCCAACCATGGATACAGAATCCAGGGCGGGGCTAGGTTCGGATGATGAATGTGAGAGGAGTCCAGGGAACTGTTTGGAGGAATTGTCATCTTGAGCGCGTAACTTGAAGGTACGGTCTACGCAGATCACAGCTTCAGCAGAGGAACCATCTATCCAATGTCCGAAAAATAAAACGAGGAACTCATGTCGCGCTCCATTCGAACACTTGCAAAATTCGATGCGACGCAATGAGCATTTCAGATAAAGATTCTCTTGACCCCCATCCCAGTAATCTGCCATCAAGGACCACCATTCTGTAACAGGGGTGGCGATGTTCCCATCAGGTGGGTTAAACCGTAGTTGAGGGAGTTGAGCAGGGGGCTCTGACATGAAAGGATGAAGGAGTGAAGCTAGGAAACGGCGACCAATGCTGGAGCGATTTCCTCGGCTTTGCTTTAAGTACATCGCAAGTTGATAAGGGTTTGAACACGTTGCATCTACTGGGAGCCTCGATGTCAGACGTACATTCTACCAGATCACCGGACCGCTTAGTACTGAGTACTGACTCAGTGCAGAGTTGGCAAGGGCAAGAATTCTAGCACAGCCACTGCATCAAACCGCCCCAGCATCTTACTACGAATATTAGGCCCATCCACGTACAACCGACCCACTTTGATCCAGAACTCACCACAGAAATAAAATCATTATTTGAGCACGAGCGATTGTTCTTCTGGCTCGAGGTACTCGGCCTTATGAACGTGCTCAGCGGCGCAGTCCCCGCCCTTGCCCTTATTGGCAAGTGGTTGAAGGTGAGTACATGGTTATTGGGTATTAGATTACAGGATCGCTGACGCGCAATTGCAATCGCAGGGTCAGAGTGGATTCGAAGATGCCTCATCCACTGCAATGGACGTGCAGAGATTCATCCAAGTCTTCGCTGGCATAATCTTGCACAGCGTACCTCATCTCTATGTATCAGCACTGCCATTTTCACCCGTCAACTGTGCACTATCCAGAATGTTTTCTGTATGGTTTCATAACTCTCTTCGTGTGGCATCTGGACGTGATGAGAACTGGACAGCTGTTCAGACTGTGATCACCGGGCACACTGATGACGTTAACTCATTGTCGTTCTTGCCGGATGGGACTCACATTGTGACTGGATCAGATGATTGCACTGTGCGACTATGGGATGCAGCAACTGGGCAGCCAGTAGGCGAGCCCTTGCTGGGGCACACTTCTTCAGGTAACTCGGTTTCTTTCTCGCCGGATGGGACACAGATCGTGTCTGGCTCAGTCGATAAGACCGTGCGGCTGTGGGATGTAGCAACGTGGCAGCCCATTGGTGGACCCTTACTGGGGCATACTGGAATCATTTACTCAGTCGCTTTCTCGTCGAATGGATCTCGCATCATGACAGGTTCGGGAGACAGGACAGTCCGGCTGTGGAACGCAGCAACGCAGCAGCCAATTGGTGAACCCTTACAGGGGCACACTGGTGGCATTAATTCAGTGTCATTCTCGCCGGATGACAGTCGCATCGTTTCTGGTTCAGACGACAAGACTGTCCGGCTGTGGAAAGTAGCAACAGGACAGCCAGCCAGTGAGCCCTTGGAAGGGCACACTGGTCCAGTCACATCAGTCTCGTTTTCTCCGGATGGGACCCGCATCGCAACTGGATCGGGTGATGATACTATCCGGCTATGGGATGCGGCGACGGGGAAGCCTGTCTGTGAACCCTTGGAAGGGCACTATGGTTGGGTTAGGTCAGTTTCGTTCTCGCCGGACGGGAGTCATATCGTGACAGCTTCGGGCGATCAAACTGTCCGACTGTGGGATGCAGCTACAGGGAAGCCAGTTGGTGAGCCCTTGCTGGGGCACACTGATTATGTTTACTCAGTCTCATTCTCCCCGGATGGGACTTGCATCGCGACTGGTTCTGGAGATAACACTGTGCGACTGTAGAACGCAGCTGCAGGGCAGCCAGTTGGTGAACCCTTGCGAGGGCCCCACTGACTTAATTATCTCAGTCTCGCTATCGCCGGCTGAGACCCGCATCGTGACTGGTTACTGGGATGGCACTGTCCGGCTGTTGGATGCAGCGACAGGGCAGCCAGTTGGTGAGCCCTTGCTGGGGCACACTGAAGAGGTTTACTCAATCTCATTCTCTCCGGATGGTACTCGCATCGCAACTTGTTCTGCGGATAAGACAGTCCGGCTTTTCTGCGGGCACACTGGTGAAGTTAACTCAGTCTCGTTTTCTCCGGATGGGACTCGGATCGTTTCTGGTTCGAACGATAGGACTGTCCGGCTATGGGACGCAGGAACGGGGCAGCCAGTTGGTGAGCCCTTGAAAGGGCACACTGAATGGGTCAGATCAGTCTCATTCTCTCCGGATGGGACTCGCATCGCATCTGGTTCGCACGATAAGACTGTGTGGCTGTGGGATGCAGGAACGGGGCGGCCAATCGGTGAGCCCATGCTGGGGCACGCTGGGGCTGTTTACTCAATCTCATTCTCTCCGGATGGGACTCGCATTGTTTCTGGTTCGTCGGACAAGACCGTCCGATTGTGGGATGTAGGAATGGGGCAGTCAATTGGTGAGCCCTTGGAGGGGCACACCGATTATGTTCGTTCAGTCTCGTTCTCGCCAGATGGGACTCGCATTGTTTCTGGTTCGTGTGATAAGACTGTCCAACTATGGAACGCAGCCACAGGGCAGCCAATTGGTGAGCCCTTGCGGGGGCACACTAATTGGGTCAGATCAGTCTCATTCTCGCGGGATGAGACTCGCATCATTTCTTGTTCATATGATGGGACTGTCAGAGTCTGGTATTCAGTGATTGGGAAGTCGTTGCAGGACCATGCTGAAGAAGACTGTTCAGCATTCTCTTCACATGTCAATTACATCCCACATCCAACAACGGTCGTCCCTACACCCAACACTACGAATGACGACTTCATTTGCTTCTCATCAAACTCGACTCATGCACTACGCGACACTGCTGAGCTTCTCGCAGGCACCGCCCATGACGACCTCAGGTCGACGTTCACGTCCCTTGGAAAAGATGGATGGATGATGGGACCCAATCAACGGCTCTTATTCTGGGTACCACCCGCTTCTCGCAAACCATTTTATAATCCATGGACTGCATTCCTGATACCTAGAGGTGCAGAGCTGGATTTGAGTCGCATGGCACATGGGACACGCTGGCAGCACTGCTATGAGAAGTGAGTCTCCAGCCTTTTCCGTCTCTCGCAGTTAATAAATTCGATCCTTGTAGCTCTTGAGTACGATGATCTTGTTCCTGTAAATTGATTTGTGGAGATCCCAGAGACGCTTTATGGAGTACGTTGTCAGATGTGCAATTAATTCATGGTCCGTTGTATATATACGTAGCATTGCATTCGAATTCGGGGTAGTTTATGCGCATGTCATGTTAGAAAGGTGACTGGGTAGTATGTTTTTGAGAGCATAAAGCAATCATAGAGCAACGAATACTGTCATCCGAGACGCCGAGATGAATGGAGAGAAGAGCGTGCTCAATGTGCCTTCCAAAGTAGATTCAGGAAACAAAATATTGCAGCAGCAGCTGGGGTGCGTTTAGATATTGCGGGGTTGTCTGGCTTGAGTTGCACAACAGCACACACGGGTTTAAGCGTCGAGAGAACTCGGTCAATGGGAAATAACGTGGTTCATTGCATACAGTACAGCATGAGTATGGTGACAAGAGTATCACGAGAGTGATGGGTACAAGGATATGCAATGCGTGAGACGTGGAGGAACATGCAAAAATTGAAGAACAAATGGAAAGGAGGAAATAGATGGGTACCTGAGACGAGCAAAGCAAAAGGCAATACGGGAGACAACCCAGCTGGCCTTCATCAAGGTGTATAATCTTGGGCACAGACATACCAGGTGAATCTAGTGCGACAATGGGCTCGTCCTCTTTGGAACATCTCCGATGATCGGTTGATGGGGATGACGAGTAGATGACAGGAAGAGAATTAGGATGCTGTTGTAGGAACCTGCTCGGCCTCTGCATCTTGTCTGCATCCAAACCGAATTTTTGTCAGACAATTAGCTATAGGAAACTCTTTACAATCAGCGGCTCATTTGAGTGTAATGTGTTCATCCAGGGTGCGAGTCGATTCTTGCAAGGCTGGAAGAAACGTAAAGTGAAGTCGAAGAATGATCGAGCTGCTTGAAACTGCATCGCGCGCCTGGACTTGCCTTTCCGGAGCAAGTCTTGGGCAAATCACTGACGATGAAGATCTTTGTAGGTGCCGCGAAGGGGCCAATCACCTTCCTAAGTTGGAGTACGAGCTCCTTAGCCAAGACCATTGTCGTTCGACAAAACGACAAAAAAAAATTGATGGTTTTAGTGTAACGAAGGCAAATATGGCCTGTCCTGTGAACTCGTCAGCAGTACCGATGATTGTCGTCTCGGCGACACCCTTGTGCATAATCAAAGCGGACTCGATCATCCTCAGCAGTTGATAAACGGTGCCCGGAGGCATTGATAACATTTACAAAATAGTCATTACAAGTGGGGCATCTTCCAAAGGACGTCCTCACCACCAATACGGCCTTTAGTCCATATGTAGCCATGTTCATCGCGTGTGGCGCCGTCTCCCGTGTAGAAAACTCCAGCGTATGGTTTCATGAACGTCTCCTGTTAACGGCTGTGGTCATTGTATGCAGAGCGGGCAATTGAAGGCCAAGGTTGCTTGACGACAAGAACTCCCTCGAAGTTGTTTCCTTCTAAGCCCTATAAAACTTTGACAATATCATGACTGCACAAAATTTGAGTACTTTTCCACTAACAGAGTCCAGGATAGCAGGCTCAATACCGGAGAAGGGAACAGTTGCAGAACCAGGCCTCTCAATCGCACCAGGGAGTGGGGGTGACGACGATCGATCCAGTCTCAGTTTACCTTGAAGACGATATTGAGTACAGTTACAGATACTTCGCGAATTCACGTACTAGAATGTATCAACGATAGCGCACTGCTTCTCTCCAAATCTTTCCGAGCACCGAGTCTGCGAAAGGAGGCGAATAGCAGGAGGTAGAAGCTAGCGCTTCTGGACGGTCTGCTAGTGGCGGGATGGAGTGGGGTAAATTGGAGTTGATTGAAAGAGAATGGTACTGACTCCATTTGCGTGTGGTCCATGGACAATATAGGTCCTTATGTCGGGTAGTCCAACCGATATCAGCCATGCAGGTGAACTTGTCATCTAGGTGACCATCGAAATCGTATTTCACAGTAAGGGCAGCGCAAAGGAGATATCCGCCAGTGGTATGAACGGGAAACATAGATTGAGGGCGGCCGAATTTGAAATTGTGCAAGCATTACTTTCCCACAGCACGTCAAACCAGCAAGTGGTAACTCACCCACATCTAAAAGAGGAAACAGTACATTGGTACGCACGACGCGAGCAATCGCGCGAGCTCCATAAATATCAGAATAACCCTTCTCCGCAAGCCAATTGCGAGCTTCTGTGTCGATATCGAGCATTATCCTTCTGTCCTTCAAGCGTGACGCAACATCCTTCAGCCTCAGTGCCACAACATCTAGAATCGATCGGCGAGATAACTTGTTAAAAACAAGTATCGAGTCAAGGCGATTGAGAAGTTCAGGGGGAAAGTATTCCGTAGTGCGTTCCATGACAAGATTCTTAGCCTCCTCTGTGACGGCACCATCTGGATCACAGGATGAACTGTGAGCTAATATATCGCTTCCGAGATTGCTTGTGAGACAAATGATAGTGTTCTAAGAATGAATTGAGTGTACCATACTTCATCGAAAAAGAACTGATATATACCTTGAAGTCTACTTTTCTGCCCTGACTGTCAGTAATGCTACCTTCGTCGAGTATTTGTAGAAGGATCATAGCCACATCCTTTGTGAAAAGCGGCTTTAAGTACGGTTAGAACTATCAAAGTACAGATGAAGTACCTTGTGAGCCTTTTCAAGCTCGTCAAGCAAAATGACCGCTGTGGACAAGTATTAGTAGAATAGTGGAATGCAGATACTAAGGCTGGATCAATTTACCATACGGTTTGCGTCGAACAGCTTCTGTCAACTGACCTGCGCACAAGGGATTAGGCTAAATGACATATGAAAGAACAACTAACCGCCTTCTTCAAAACCGACATAACCTGGAGCCGCTCCAATTAGTCTCGAGATCGTGTGTCTGTCATGGTACTGTGAATGTACGTGGACCAGTCATGTAGAACAGCGAATGGAAAAAGTTAAACCACGAACCTCGGACATGTTGATATTGATACTAAAAAATGTGCATGAGTTCAGCATGACTGTCGAAAGAATATTCTGGAAGTGACTTACAGACCTCTCTGCTCGTCGTTGAAAAGAAACCCAGCTAGTGCCTTTGCTAATTCTGTCTAAGGGTTCATGGAATCAGAACTATGTGGCGGACAAGGCCAAACACGCGGTTTACCTTACCAACACCAGTAGGACCAAGGAATAGAAACGAAGCCACAGGTCTGTTCGGCGCCTGCAAACCAGCACGTGAGATGCGGACAGCATCGCTAATCGCAGCAACAACATGATTTTGGCCAACAACTCGTTCTTTGAGGACATCCTCCATCTATTGAGAATCATTGATAGTTCAGGTAGAGACTGGTAGTGAGACGAACATGAACGAGTTTGTCTCTTTCACCTTTCAGAAGGTTCTGGACAGGGATGCCTGTGACCTTTGCAATGACGCGAGCAATATCGTTGCTTGTAACGCGGTCATACAGCATTGACAGAGGACTCTCTTCAGCGTCATCCTTCATCTCGGAATCCCTTGGGAGCTGTCGTTCAAGCTCGGGGATTGTGCCAAAGCGCAACTGTGATGCTTTCTCATACTGACCGTGACGCTGAGCAACTTCGAGTTCGTGCTTTGCGTCCTCCAGCCGCTTTTTGACATTCTTGGTCCGATCTAGTCTTGCCCGCTCTGGAGATGAATTTAGAAATTATTGCATCTGACCGACGATGTGATAGTTTGCACCATTTTGCCAGATAGCAGTGAGCTCCTGCGCCCCCTCCTTCTTGATGCGCAACTCCTCCTCAACCTTGGCCCTGCGCTCAACACTGAAAACATCGACTTCGTTCTTTAGGCTCTCAAGTTCAATTTGAAGGGTCATAATCTCGCGTTCAAGCGCTTCCAGTTCATCTGGTTTTGATTCTTGAGCAAGGCGGAGGGCTGAAGCAGCTTCATCGACAAGGTCTATTGCCTTGTCAGGCAGATACCTGTCTGATATGTAGCGCGCGATGTAGACCGCAGCTGGTGGAGAATTGCATAAACATTAGAGACATGGTGCAAAAATTAATACTGACCTGTCACAAGAGCACTGTCCGCAATTTCAACGCCATGGTGTACCTCATAACGTGATTTAAGTCCTCTTAAAATTGAGATGGTAGATTCAACGGTTGGTTCATCGATCGAGACAGGCTGGAAGCGGCGCTCAAGAGCTGCGTCTTTGCCGATCGTTTTCTTATATTCGTCCGCTAGGTACGATTTGTTAGAGAACTTATCTCGAAAGAAAGGTCCTGCATACGTGTTGTAGCTCCGACGAGCTGGAGACCACGAGCTAGAGCAGGTTTGATCATCTGGCCGGCATCAATACTCCCCTCCGCTTTCCCTAGGTTGAAAAGTGAATCTAAAATGATATTCAGCTTTGCTCGAGGACGAAACAGCAAGTTTACTCACGGACTTCGTCAATGAAACAGATCACATTTCCTGCCTAATGATTTAATGAAGTTAAATAGAAGGCTGTTGTCGTAGGGATTGGATGGTAGTTCACCTCCTCCTCGATATCACGGATAAGGGCCTTGAACTTCTCCTCAAACTGTCCGCGAATCCCGGAACCAGACATAATAGATGCTAAGTCAATCGAAAGGACACGCTTGTTCTGCAAAGACTAAACGGACTTTTATTAGTAGTTATCGTACGTGCGTGGGCGCTGAAGTTGATGAACGTACCTCTGGTACTTCTTTAGCAACTATCCTGCTTGCAAGACCCTCCAAGATCGCAGTTTTACCCACACCAGGGGGACCGATCAACTACAAAATTTATGTGGTCTTCGTCTGAACGTGACGGGCCTCGGCTTACCACAGGATTGGACTTTGTACGTCGGGACAATACTTGGAAAGTTGGCATCACTCCTTGAAATTGGTGAGGTAGACTCACTCTGTATAGTTCTACGGATTTCTATAAGAAAGTCGATTCAAAGGGAGGCAAAGCTACAACAGTGTACATGCACTTACCATCGTCACGGCCAATGGTAGGGTCTAACTTCCCATTCCTGGCCATTTCCGTCAAGTCGACACTCTGAGGCGATTGTGAGTGATAAGACGGAGTATAACGACAGAATTACATATTCTTTCAGCGCGTCTCCTTTCTGGTGCTGCTGCATAAACCCAGGGAATCCACCAACACCACCACCACCTGCACTTCCTGGAGGCTGCGATGCGTAGCTGCGCACATGGTAATAACCTGGTATTACTGATGGCTGCCTGCTACTGCCGTGTGGCTGAATGCGCTCAGCGAGAGCGAGAACTACTGGGCCATGACGTAGTCTGAATGAGATCCTTGAAAGCTTCGCAGATTTCGGGACTACTGAAATAACTTTACGCAACATGCAACTGAAGACTAAAAACAAAAATATGACACTGAGCAATCGACTTGGAGATTCTTAACGAGGGGATGTGTGGAAGAAATGACTTCGGGGACAGAAGGTAACTATGAGTCGCCCCTAGGTGTTGTCAATTTTGGTATCATTACGTTTTCAGTTTTCCCATAATATTTGGCTCGGAACGATATATGCTATGCAAATAAATATTGTGAAAAGTGAAGCATGCTATCTCACTTCAACCTTCCTACCCACCCAGTCTTCTAGCAGCCTGGCCTCAACACGCTTGTCTAAATCTTTGACCAGAATGGAGGCTACGTTAATTAATCGTAGGACTTCCTCTGGTGCCGTCGGAACCCCCCCTGCTTTGTGTAGGACACATATCTCGCGCTGAGCATTCATCGCTATGCTCATCAAACCTGCACTCAGCCTCTGCTCAAGCAAAGATGGGTCCACCACGGGTCGCGTCAATGCATCCGGGAAGAATGCAAACGTCACACAGAACGGGGTATGATGTATTGTAAGCGAGATGGGTGCGCGTTCGGATGGTGAATGCTGGTAGAATTTTTTTTAACAATATAAGCAGTCAATTTGTCTCAATACGCACGACAATGACTTCGTCTCCGATGACTTCCACTTCCGGCTTTCTGAAGTGCTTAAAAGCTACGATGCCAGCAAGACATGAACAGTCGAGTATGTTACCAGCATCAGCGAGGACATGAACCGTCAGTCGCAACTACCAAACCTGAAATTGAATCGTTCAGCGTCATCTTACTGGCCAGAAAAAGACTTGACCTACTCGTTGACCTGCCAATATACATAAAGATTCCTTGTCAATAGCGTCACTTCTTCGGAGGACCTTGTCCAACATGCGGGTAAGGGTGACCTCTTCTTCTGAAGGCCTGGTGGAATTTTTGATTATGATAAAAAGAACATATACGTAGATGGCACGCACCTACCGACCAGGTTCATAGTTAGGAGACGCCATAGGAGAGATTTCAGAATGTATTGTAATGATGCCTTCAAAGGGTCGTTCTGGCAGCGGTTTGACCATTTTGGCGTCTAATTGTGCAATTACACTGGCACCTGTCTTGTACTTGATAACGCGCACAAATCCTCATAAATACTCACCGTGTTTTGCCCATGGCGCATTCTACCCAACCCAGTTCAGGGCCAAAGGTGAAAGTCGGTGTTCGGAGATCAAGCATATCACGACCGTCTAGTCGCAGAGACTGCTTTAGAGCACCATAGAGAAACTTTTTCTCTGGAACTGATGGCGAGGGTGGACGCATGGAAGGACGAGGATAATTGAAGTGTATATGTACAAGCTGTTGATTTGGCTTATAAGTGACTGAGACTGATGGTGCGATGATTTGTCAAAATTGTAACCACATATACCCCATATCTAACATCAACAAAAGCGACAAAATCATTAATGGCCAAATATGCTAATTTACCTATTCTATTCCAATGCCAACCTCTGCATAAGGGAGATAGGTCGTTACGGGCAGGTACTGCTCAAGATTTTTGTTGTGCCAGGAGAAAGTCGTGTGTTCCCGAACTACCTTGCCAATGCCACGCGCCACGGCAGATGGATTGAAATCTATCATACGCACCTCGGATCCATAATCCTTCTGAACAACACATATAACATGAGATCCTCCCACTTCACATATGCTTTCGGGTGGGAGTCGGAAGCAGCGACTGTTACGTGGACCCCATGATAACCATGGAACGGTGAATTCATCTTCTTCAGAGATCACATTAAACCAACTCGGAGGGATATCCATGAAAACAGGCGAGCGGCAATGACAAACATCCAATTGGAGTACCCTGTTACGCATATAATGCGATCTGCAGGGTTGATTGCCCAGATCCAACGTTCGTCTGGTGCCAAAAGATGTGCACAACCCAAAGCATCATGGAAAACTGAAGGATATTGAAATTTGAAGTCGATTGAATCGATGGGCAACATAAATCTTGCCTGAAGCTGCGGTGCCTTTGACAGGTCTTCAATGTCATAGAGCTCTATACCGCTGCATTCTGTGAGAGCTAAAACCTTCTCCTTAACAAGAAATCGCATTTTGATAAAGCCTTGGCCTTCGCCGACGGCGCATATACTCTTTTAAAAGGTCAGACAAAAACCTTGTGAATGATGCGCGAAAGTAGATACCTACATGAGCTTGCTGACCCTCATGCCAATTCCATACATGAAGTGACCAGATTTTGTAATCATCATTAATGATAGCTGCACCATAGAGAGCAACGCGGTCTCCAAGGACATCAACCAACACATCATGGTCCACATTTACCCATGATGAGAGTCGTTTATTACGAGGTCTATACACTCTATGGCTGTATATTATGTGTAGCTCAACATATTTTCTTTTTATTGTTGATGTCCCATTGGGTGCAATGCATCTCTGGGATTCCATTGCACCTATTTTTAAGGAATTTGGTGGTCAGGAACATGAGTTATGATCATTTTACTCTTTCCAAAGTCATCCTATCTATCTGCTTTCCAAGCAGAAGGCCTTCGGCCGTCCCCGTCCCCTTATTTCCTTTTATGGTAGCATCCCCCTCGGGGGGACGCTTCGGGCATGAATTTTCATCTCGTCATCGTCCCCCGTCCCCTTTCTCACGGCCGTCGTCCCCTCTTCTTTTTATTCCCACAGCCCTCGAACGTCCCCCCGTCCCCTCTCCCACGTCCCCGCCGTCCCCCCTTCTTTTTATTCCCACAGCCCTCGAACGTCCCCCCGTCCCCCCCTTCTTTTTATTCCCACAGCCCTCGAATGTCCCCCGCCCCTCATGCATCCCCTCTCCTGCATTTCCTGGTCCCATCACAAAGATCCCCCCATTCCCTCTCCCATGTTTCCTGGTCCCCTCTCCCACATTTCCCAGTCCTCTCAGTCCCCCGTCCCCCCTCTTTTCCTCAAATCGTCCGTTCCTGTCTTTACATCCTCCCTTCCCGGTTCTATGTGCGGCGGTGATATGTGTGATGTACGGTAGTTCTGTGTCGTAGCGTCGATATTTGATATGTATATAGCAGTAGTTCTACATGGCAATTCTAAGTGGCTGCGATATATAGCAGTGGTTCTACGTGATCGTTCTAAGCGGCGGTGATGTATAGCAGTAGTTCTTTGTCGTATATAGGGCAGCGATGTGCAGTGGCCGTTCTAAAGCGGTTCTAAGCGGTAGTGATGCTCGATGCAGCAGTAGGCGGCATGATATATAGCGGTGGTTCTGACGCAGCGGTTCTAAGCAGCGATGCCCCCCATGTCGCGACGTATTAATCCCAAACCCCATCTTCTGTCTGTCTCTCGCCCATGCATTCCCCCTTCCCGCATGCTCTGATCTCCTCATGGCCTGTCGTCCTCCTCGAAGGTGAGTTCTCCCCCTCATGGTGCCACTCCTCCGGTCTCATGCCTTCTTCCCTCCCTTGCCATGGCCTCTTGCTCTTTCTTTTCACGCCATTCGAACTCTCAGTTGAGCGTTTTTTGCTGATCGGTCATCTTTTTACAAAATGGTTCTGATCCATCTTCATTACAGGCATATTTACGTGAGACCTGCCCATGCAAATTTCAATCTCTAGTTTTCCTGATGCGCTCTGATTCTCTTCTGAGCGGTCTGCGTGATATCCAAACTACCAGTGAATATACTAGCTTGTTGCTGACTTATTTGAATTCATTCGTTTACGTGCTGTTTTATAGTCGCTTGGAGTTCCTGGTAGCTGTCTGTAGTAGCACTCCCATGAACTACGATCTACTACTACTACTACTACTACTACAGTGGTACCTGGTAGCACTATGTAGCTCAATGCGGTACTACACAGTCGCCTCATAGAAGGCATGCGACCACTGAGCTACACGCGCTACACGGACTATATAGTACTATGTATTCAGCTGACTTTTTCCCGATGTATGCAGTAGAATAAACTCACGTATACCAATTTGCGCAGTTCATCAATCTTTCTCTTGACGGGGGCGCTGGACAGGCATCATAGCCTGAGTACCGCGCAGCATGCCGATTCAAAAGAGTAGACGAGAGAAGCCACAGAGGGCTGGTTTACCCTGCCCGGTGCAGGATGCCCCACACATTCAGCGCCTGGCGCAGGATGAACCAGCCTTCGATGAGTCTCCCAGGCCAAACAAGGGATGGTGCATGCCGATGATCATGAATCGAGAGCTTTTCTATATATTTGGTTCCACGGGCCCACCCCTGTAAACGTCACCCTGTCACCCTATCAATAAAAGGCAATATGGTGTGGTAAGTGCCTGTCCGTCACCTTTCCCATGCGCCATTTGTTCCTCTTGGGTGTGTCACCGTCACCTCTTCTTTTTCCCATCTCTTCTTTTTCTCCGCTTGGCGCTGTCCCGTCCCTTGTCTGATGGTGCAAACGTCACCCCATCACCCTCGCTTATTTTGGCTTTTTAGCCGTCACCCTTGGTCCGTCCCCTTCTCACCTGCAGCCGTCACCCTGTCACCCTCGCTTATTAGAACGTTTGCCTGCAAACGTCACCCCGTCACCCTCGCTTATCAGACCTTTTGCCTGCAGAGTCACCCCGTCACCCTCGCTTATTAGACCTTTAGCCTGCAGCCGTCACCCCGTCACCCTCGCTTATTAGACCTTTAGCCTGCAGCCGTCACCCCGTCACCCTCGCTTATTAGACCTCTAGCCTGCAGCCGTCACCCCGTCACCCTCGCTTATTAGACCTTTAGCCTGCAGCTGTCAACCTGTCAACCCCGCCTATTAGACCTTTTTTCCTTCACACATCACCCCATGACCCTTGTGTATTGGACCTTTTGCTTGCATTTGTCACCCTGTCACCCTGACTTATTCATGTAGGCTTTTGATGTTGCATTCAATCACGACGTCGATGTCCTGTCCCAGGTGTCATCCATCACTATCATTTACCATCTTAAGGTGCAACTTCAACATCCTTGCTTATTTATGCTTGTCTGTCATCATCTGACGATTTCCCCATGTTTCAGCTTGTGTCACTAACCAATTAATCTCATCCATCTAGGTGTTCTTTGTGATCTGCTCTTCTCTGCGATGTACACAATTGTCCCATATTTTCCCAACGACGACCTGGAGCCACATCAACAAATCCATCAACACCAGCGACTGTCTGGAACAATAGCTCATAATAATTCTTCATAGCTAGCACAATAATAACATTTCATTTCTGTTTATGTGTTATATGCCCGAGAATCGTCAATAACATCCATCAGTCCTGCAACCATGATGCCTGACTCAAATTTCTTTCGTGATAATGAGCCAGTCCATCTCCCTCCAACATAAGATGTGCTCGTGATGGATGACATTGTGTATCTCCCAGTGTCTCTTTCGACGTCTCTTTGTGTGGGGGCACTCCAATTTGGTTTGGTTTGCGTTATTTATGAGGTTAAGAATCAGACGCTTGGTTTTGTCATGGAGGATGGGGCGACATAGGTGGATGAGCATTGGAATCTTTTGTAGGACCATATGCTGATGCTGCCGCCATATTTAGTCGCCAGAGAATGTGTGTGATTGAGATGCACGGATCAGAAATAAGAGGGGGTAAATTTAGCAGTGTGGGAGTATTTCAAAATGTTGCCTCCACTCGCTACGTGTTCCGGTGCTTTTACAAAATGATCAAGGCAGTTCATGATTTTTTTAAGATTAACTGTATTTTCTCCACACTATCTCCAATGAATTTGACCTCCGACATGGGGCCCCAATCAATACTGGTGCCTTTCTTGGCAATGTCGTCCAACAGGCTTCCTTTTTATTTGATGGTCATGACATCCATATATAGTCCATCACATCCCCGCACAGTCCATCACATTCCCATATAGTCCATCACACGACCACATGTTCAATTTGTCTTATCATCGTATTATGACTTCTAATAACCTATGAATCACAATTGTTGTGTTTGTACGACATAATATGGCACTTTTAAAAAGATTGAAATTCATGTGGTCTCACAGAACATCAGTATATTGTATAAGGACGACACATACAGATGTCCTACATGTCTGAAACACATGCCTGTCCATCACGTACTGATCCGTCAAGCCCAGACTTAGGAACTAAATGTGCGGTGCAACAATTTTCATCAGGGTCCACGGAGTAAGCATTGAATGCTGCTATACCTGTTTGAAACAATCGGACGTCCCTGTGTGGGTGTAGTAAGGCCTGTGACCATTGAATGCTGCTATACCTGTTTGAAACAATCGGGCGTCCCTGTGTGGGTGTAGTAAGGCCTGTAACCATTGAATGCTGCTATACCTGTTTGAAACAATCGGACGTCCCTGTGTGGGTGTAGTAAGGCCTGTAACCATCAATTGAGGAACTTAGCTGCGTCAGATTAAAAATGTGCGCCCATATGAAATACGTAATATACCAACAATAGATTTTGTTTTCTGAGGGCGTAATGAGCTGACCCACAAGCACTCTGTAGCGCCATCAGGTATTTACGGACTATCTGTCGGGTGCCTGCAGCACGGAACCTAGTTGTGTCACGCGATAGTAATCCAAAGGTTACCCGATCAATGTGTCTGATTTACGTTGCTTCGATTCCTCGGAAGATAATAAAAGAATGTACAATATAAAGTCAATTGCATGTCATTATGTGACTGAACGCCAAGGGAGTGGGCTCATGTCCGACACTTTTTACCCTAATTTCTTAAATATTACAACCTGAAGAACGGTTTGCGCTGGGTGAAAAATTCAGTAGGGTCGTCTTGATCGCCGTTCCTCGGTTCCCCCACACGCTAGCTCGTCCTGATGTGTCTGGACATTTTCGTAAATCCTGCAACATGGTCGTAAAATTTTCCTTGCAATGACAGTCGTTAGTCGATCACATCCCTGAAAATATATATCAGTCTATAGGGGCATATAAAAGCTCGTCAGCCCAACTGAATTTCCTCCAACGATATAGCACCAGAGATATCGTTAAACAATACTCTGCTTACTGATCACAATGTCCGAACAATACACTTGTAACCATCTAGGATGCAATAGAGGCCCATTTCCAACCAGCGAAATCGCACGGAAGCACCGATACCGGTACCATTCCATTCCTGTCCCATTTATTATTTGTGGTCGCCAGTATGTTGTAGGCAATGCCTACGGACGCTATGCGTGCCCACTCCCTGAGTGTGAAAGGCTTTTTACAAAGCGTGAGGACACCCAGGTGCACATCATTGTGGATCACAATGGGTCGGAGAAGATCAAGGTCTTCGACACTCCTGAGTTAGGTAAGTAGCATATTATATTGGGCTACAATCGAGTGACAATTACCTGTGCAGTAGCAGTCCCGCCTCAGAACCTTCTGCAACCATGCGCGTCTCCTCAAGAGTTTAGCTTGATAGGTCAGCGTTATATCATCCCACTCTTTGACATGCTAATCTATTGATCGATGGTCAGAAAACTTGTCGCCTCATATTCCCATCTCAGAGCTCCCGTTGCATGAAGAGACTGGGAGAAAAAGTGAGACTCTTCTGAATAAATCGGAAGGGTTATGCTTAATAACGTGTCCATCCCATATTAACAGGTCCACCATGCGGTGTGGGTGCGACAACCGTGTCGTTGTTGCCATCAGTCGACTACTTGGAGTCCAATGAGGCTCTCGATGCTCTTGGCCTGTGCATGCACAGCCGTCTAAAAGTCCTGTTCTGTTGTTCATGCCGGGTTGCATTGACTTCAGGAATGATCGCAGGCCACACTAAAAACCACCATCAATCATATAAGGTATGCTTATTTTTCGGACAGTACATCTAGACTTCGATGTTAATACACATTACTAGGTATCTTCAGTGGCGATGCAGGCATTGTTAGAATTTTGCTCTGAATCGACCATCTATGAGAATCCAAAGGACGTTAAGCTACCGACTGCAGGAGGCCCTCCCGTACAACTCATTGCGGATCCCACCGACGGGTTTGCATGTACAGCATCTTCTGATTGTTCATACGCAGTCAAGGACATTGCGACTATGCAACGACATGGTCGAGAAAAACACATAACCAATCGCTTGATGGACATCGGGTATAGACCTTGTCAGGTCCAACGCATCTTTACTGCGGTAGGAAACTCGTATTTCGAGATAGACCAAAATGTTGTTCCAGGAACCAGACCGGAAATCAAAAGCACCCTACAGGCCATGTTCCTACCTACCCTTGATGTTGCATTGGTAGTACCAGCCAACACAGAAAGGGAAAGGACTCCTCTGATGCGCTTTATGGGTTGGGACAAGTTCGAGGTCGAACTTCGGATGAATCCAAACCAAAGGCGGGCAGCAGAACAAATTAAGAAAAAGCACACTGATGATGAATCGAGTGGGATACTCACACGTCTCGCTGCTACTGTCCGAGACCACATGATGAAGGCATCTACCATCTTGGACGGCCACCCGCATAGGTTGAGCCTATCGAAACTCCTGTTGTATGGAAATGACATACCACGAGACATGTGAGCCGTGATAACACACATAAATTCTGCATGATTCTAACAATGGTGCTTCCAGAGATAGTCATTGGAGGCCCGTGTCGGATGACAACCTTGAATATCCGAGCTTTATGGTTCAACTGATGAGATCGATTGTGCGAATTCACCTCGGTTTCCCGTTAGAATTCTCGTTTGCGCTGTCCGAAGTGCAGACAATATGTCTTGAAGAACTTATTATCGTGCTAGGCGACGACAACGCATCTCCCAGGAAACGAATGATTACCTACCATAATCTGGCGTGGTCCCTCGTCGACACTGATCCAGATCTGTGTGTGGAGGATCGATGGGCAAACCCGATTAAGCGAGCCATCTGGCTCAGGGCGCTGCGTGTGGATGGAAATTTCTGCGAAGCATCCGTCCTCACCCCAGACCTCGCGAAGTTTAAATACTTCTGCAATATCACCTCCCTTCTTGAGGCGTTGATGGACAAAGATGAGGAAACAGACGCCGTTCATTTTGACGACCATGAGTGAGCGTTATTTAATACATATACTGTTCCACAACTGTATTAATGACTTCATTTAAAGTCGCGTAATTCGCATTCACGAGCGTGTTCTGCGCCTCGGGCGTTCCACGACGTTCAACATGGTGTACGAGATGCAGCAGTATGCATCTTCCGTGGTGTTCAATCAAACGAGGGAGCCCAACGTCTACGTCGATCCAGATGTGAGATCCATCACCATCGGCACCAACACCATGCATATGGACAAGCTTCGGGAAGGCATCCAAAGGCTCTTCAGAGAGTGCAAATCGCGCTATGCTGCGCTCGTGAACGATAACTTTGCATTGAAGGTTATTCCAGAGGAGGTGAAGGACGATCTGACAAACTCGACGCGTGGTTATTCGCTCGCATCAGAAGAGCCTTTCTACAAGAAGCGACATGCTTTGTTCTTGTACCTGGTGGATTACTACGACCTCGCAATGATAGACAACGCAGGACGAGTGGCATGGAATATCCCCGGAATAAAGGAACTTCTGAGAAGATCGTCGCGTGTCTGGGAGCCACTTTACCATTTACTTTTCATCACCACGCACATTTCCTGTAGAGGAACCCAGTTCATCGACCACAAAGTAAGCAATGCGGACAGGCATCGAAATCTGTTCATGCAGGGACGCGAAATGTTCCTCCTGACAGGCTACAGCAAGAAGACCAGCATCAGCGATCGTGACTCGTGCACCCCAGGGTTCGTTCCAAAGGATATCGCCTTGTTGGTGCTCGAAATGCTCGCAGGGGGGCTACGAAACGCTGAAGCTATACTGGCCGGCATTGCGTATGGCGTTCAGGCCGAACATGTGTATAGGACGTGAGCACTTTCCTGATCCATGCGCACCACTGAACATAGTTCTAACAAATTTATTATATTCCAGATATCTGTGCGTCAGTGAGGGAGAACGCTTTAGTCCTACGATGTTCTCCGCCAACATCCAGCAGTGGAACAATGAATACTTCGAATGTCGATGGGGAGTGAGAGATTTTCGCCAAGGCGCAATTACAATGGGGCGCGAATTCATTGCCCCTGATGACTCTTATGATCAAGCTGATAACATCCTTGCCGAGTCTGCTGATCATTCCACTGGTATGGACCATAGCCACTATGCCGTCGTCCATGGAGTCGTCCCTCGACTGTCCAATAACAGCATGTGCAAGCACAGATGGCTGGGAGATCAGTGGCACAGCGTACTTGGTCTTGGTCCATCTCCACCTCCCGAGGCGATTAGAATCAGTCGCAAAAACTTGTACAATGGGACGACCATTCAATCTATATCTGACCAGGTCAAGAAAACCACACAAGATACTCTTTGATCATATTTTGATACGGAATATATGGGAATTCTCAGGGACGCGGTCTCCACCGCCATAAATCAACAACGCAAATATGCACTATATGATCAGCACGCATCAGAAATTCCATCATCATTACCGAGTAGTTGGAACGGCCAACCGATAACCTTGGATAGTAATCTGGATGACTTGTTTTACAACCAGAGCGGGCGTAAGTACCAGAAAAAATTGTTTTCATAACTTTACTTCATATTATTTTTCAGGTATCCTTCCTTCTCCCATGAAATCGTCAGGAACTAGTGGGTATAATAGGAAAAGCAGTGAGTTCTACCACCAATGTTGTCCGATTTAAAACCTTATTTCATGCTGCAGGTGTGACCTCAGTTGTGGCATTGTCACCGACTGCAAGCGGGTACATTCAATGTGGATCTATGCTTTCAGACTCTCCCCTTCCGGCCTCATCTGCCGCAAGCTTTTCTCGTAGTGATCAAATGGATGGCTTGCTACTTTTACCCGACATCTCTTCGACCAGCGATGGATCCTCATCAACTCCCGTCCCAAATAGCAAGGGGAAGGGCAGAGCATATGAATATGGCCAGCCCAGAGGTTCTAACCATATAGAATATGAACCAGGCCCTACAGTTTTACCAACCGTGTTCCGTACTCGAAAGCATACAATGCAGGACGTCTCGGGCACAGAAGATGTCATGGAACCATCAAGGGGTATAAAACGCCTTCGCAGGGTGTCTGCAGAGGTTAAAACACTCACGGGCGATGAAGATCTGTCGACTCTCGACGACCTGGCACTACAAAGTCTGCATGATCATATGAAGACGGTAGAAAAGCGGCCTATGGAGATCATTAGCCTCTCGAGCAACGATGATGAATCTACTCCAGATGAGAACATTCCAATCAAACATCCACGCAGGGCGAGATCTTTTCGTCGCATGGTTCCCATGTCTTCCACTGGTGTGCGAAGCAATGACAGCAGCATGTCTAATTCTATCTCTACTGACGGCAGTCAACCATCCTCACATCCAAGCGCCATCCGAGATATCAGAGAGGAGATTCGACGTGCTATCAGACATATCCGGAGGGATGATTCTGCGAGGGAAAAGAGTGCTGAGCAAATGAACGTCCTTATTGCAGTCATGACTGCAGAAACAGACCT
>JABBWL010000537.1:0-28368 GCA_016758765.1 Suillus cothurnatus | reverse complement strand
AAAGAGAATGCATCAATTGCGCGTGTGCCATGGAACTGGTAAAGGGAACTGGTAAAGAGAATAGTCGATCGGGCATGTGTGCTGTGGAACTGGTAGCGACTCACTGGTAATCTGGTAAAGAGAATGCGTCAATCGGGCATTGTCACAGCTCTAAATTACAGTCCCTTATCTCTTGCGATCCTGAAGCAGTGTGTTTGAGGCACAAGTGGGGCATGAGTGGCGAAGCCCAAATGTTTGGGGAAAGTCCGGGCATAAATTGCCATGTGGCCGCGGCATGAACTCCTAGACTACTGAACTGGTAAGTCCAATGCAAGTTACTACTAATATAAAGGTGACGACACAAGCCTAGCAGTAAGCATGCTGCAATGCCCAACCAGAATAAACCCATAACTCGAAGTAGCACTGCTGGATGAAATTGCACCTCATATCCTTCGTCTTTGGAAGGCCTGCCTGAATGATTGGCAGATCGTTCAGGAATTACAAAAGCACATTGACACTACGTGCTATGGTATCGGGTGAGCAGTGCTTAAATTTGAATCTCGTTATTTACATTAAATCATTATACAATAGGCTTACCACACTTCGCAAAGTTCGAAAAACCATGGGTCTTGAACGAACCCGTAAACAGGGTCACACTGTTGAAACTATTTGTGATGCGATGCGTGCCCTACGTGATACCTATCCAAATGCTGGAGCCCGCGAGATGGTGAGCTTGCTATATCATGAAAGAGAAATGAGTGTTGCTAGGTAATACATTTATCTATACATTGTAGGCACTGATTGCTGACCCATAAGTTTTGTACCTTAGGAGGGTTGTAACAGAGTACTTTGCTTTGTATGAACCGGAACTTGTGCGTCAGCGCAAAGCTTGTCGCCTTCGAAGGAGACGCTTCTGGGCAGCAGGCGTGAACGATTTATTCGCCATTGATCAACACGACAAGTGGCTTCGATTTGGCCTTGGGTTGCACACTGGCATCGAGCCTTTCTCAGGTCGCATAATGTGGATTTGGGTCTGGCACTCCAACCAAAATCTGCAACTCATTCTAAGTTACTACCTCAACACAATTGAGGCTCTCAGTCATAAGTGTTTCATATTTTAAAGCACGAACCTAGATTGATACAAATGTTAGATATGCCAATGGTCACTCAAAGTGACCCTGGGTCAGAAAATTACGGAATCACAAACACCCATACCATGCTGCGACAGTGGCACAATGAAGCTTTGCATGGTATGCTCCAGCACCGCTGGATGCGAAGTAAGCAAAATGTCATGCCAGAGATTGCGTGGTCTCAACTGCACCGCCGGTTCACACCTGGATTCGAGAATCTTCTCGATTATGGCGTTATTTCTGGTTGGTATGATTCCAGTAATACCCTGCAATTGTGCGTCATTTTCCTTTTCTTTAAGTGTTAGTCTTAATGTTTGTCTGCAGGATGGCTTTCCGCTAGGTTTTCATACCATGGCTTCAGCAGGAGCTGGACGCATATCAAGAATGTGTTAACAACACCACCAAGTGGCGCGACCGCAACAAAGTATGTGCCACTCCCACAAGTATCTTTTGCATTGACGTGCTATCTAGATTCTGCCTCATGGAGTACCTAATCTCATCTACCATTCAGCTGAAGATTTTGGCGCTTTGGATTTCAAGGTATGTGTTACACCAATTCGGCCATTGTCAACAGTACTCTAATCTCAACACTATCATAGATTAAAATTGAACCTGAGGCCCTCAATTATGTCCGAAACCTTTACATCAAGTCTTCTCATGTTGTATTTGACCTGGTGCCAGAGGCTTTCGGCAAATGCATCCAGCATTGTTTCGATGATCTCGGTCGCCCAGTTGTCACGCAGCAAACAGCCTGGAACACATATTGGCTTTTATTAGATGCACTCTGCATGGCTGATGAGTTACCACAGCAGATTCAGCTGCTGGATGATGAAGCCGAAGATTTCGTTCCACTTTTAGATGACTATCAAGACTTACCTTCTCATGAGGAGCCCAGTGGCGCCTATTACATGGGTGGTGTGGGCGGAGGGCTTGGCCTTGGTTTGTCATCTCCAATCACGACAGTGCAAATGCTGATATTTACTAGATACTGAACACCTTCATCAGCTAGATGTTCTTTCATCTAATGATGAGCCCAACATTACCCTCGGGACTGACGAAAACTTGGTTGGTCTTGATCATGCTGGTTTAGTAGTTTGGGAGTTCTTGGACTGTGAAAGTGGCAATGAAATAGTAGAATGAATGGGATTTTCTTTCTGTTCTTGGTATACCCTTGCTGCTATTACAGATCGCGAATGTCTTGGTTGATTGGATTGATAACAAATGTAAGACCAAATATAGTGGAGTTGTGTACATCGATATGCACACATTGATGTCAAGCCATATGCATTGCGATGTGATTTACAAAAGAGAATTATGTGAGTCAGGGACCGCTATAGTATATTTAGTATTCTTGGATGTCGGTATGTGGAGTCCTACTGCCCGTTATGGATGTGTGACACTTATTAATGAGTGGCGCGCGTCCAGCTTTCCATAGCTCACGTGATGTCATGAAATTCTGTTGGCATGCATTACAGAATGCGTCAATCTGATCTGCAGTACTGCTGCACCTTCAGCTCGGTTTACTACTGGTAGATGCTACCTTTCTACCTGAACTACTATATAATTCGACTTCTAGATAAACCATGAGCGTGCCGCCCTCAAGCGCTCCTCCTCCTATTCCTCCCACAACCTTCCAAACTCCAAACGGATCGAATAGTGCATCACCTAGAGATCTTCAGGACTTTCTCAAATTTTTAAATGTTGATAATCCACCATTAGTACTGGACAAACCAATTTGGCTGCACCTTGCTTGCCAGCTTACTGGAGCAAGTCTTTGGTTGCTTTCCTTATTTCAAGCCAACAATGCTAGGCACCACCAACAAGCACATTGAGCTCACAGACGTCACACTGGATATCTTTTCACATGTCGGAAAAGGGCTGACTCGCTTGACTGGCTTTATTCTGATTAGGAGCATCTATCCAAAAGTATTTGTGCACCTTTGGGCCTTTGCACTTCAACAGAATCATGGGTTGGAAGTTACCAATGAGGGAAATTTAGGTGGTGCATCTAACACACTCTATTCCAAGGCTTGTGGAACTCTCGTCAAGTTCTTACAACTTTTGTCATTTTCAAGCGTTCCAGGAGGAGACTCCAGTGATCTACAAAGGGGAGTCCTGCAGGACATTTTGTATGAAGCAACAGATTTGTGCAATAGTGGGTGAAATTTGCCTCGTCGTGACATTGCTGTTTACTAATCATCTATAGCGATCATATCGGCTCGGCATGAATCGTGTCCTCTTGACGTGCATTGGTTTTCTACCCCACCATGTTTAAAGATAATGACTGAGGATTGTTCTGTTCCAGTATTGTCGTTATATGTCAGATGATTTTCGTGCTTAGACATCCTTTAGTGCCCCATAGACACCCCAAATGTGATAAGTCTCCCATCCCCTTCTCACTTTTCCGTCTTGACCAGCATCATTATCGAATTATTCGGCAAACTGTTTTTAAATGCAAAGCTTTCTTACTTTATCACGACTGCTATGCTTCGTCACGTCTCTGAACTGACTCGTCGCATATACGATTTTTGCTCTGAATGTCCTACCTCTCCTGCGACAAGATCCCGGTGCCTACTTCAAGTAACAGCTGCTACTCATGTCCTTATGAATAGTGACTCATCTCTTACCGGGGGACTCTCAAGATTGCCTTGCCGTCTTTTGATCCAACGACTCCAGTGTGGTCCAAATACTGCACAATGATCAGTCGACTGCAAGTTACGGGAGATTCTTACTTCCAACACAAATCTGTCAGTCGATTATGTGAATGATGCTCTGGAACTCTTGCACTCTGAAACATGGGAGTTACCTGGGAGTGAGCTTCGGGTGAGTCACTGTAATTTTTTTTCAAATGTAAGCTGAATCGGTGTAGGCTCTTGCGGTCGTGTATATACGTGGTTGTGTGCGTCGCTTCGATGCAGTGAGTTTGCAGGCAGTGCAATTATTCCTTCAAAGAAATTCTTCCTACCCTGATTTGGAACCACAGGTTATCACTGCCAGTAATTCCGTTGATAGTCCAATGAACCAGACTGCAGATAGTATAGACTCCTTGCATTGGCACGCAATGTTGCGGAGGCTCATGAGTGCGCTCATTGTACCTGATGAGTTGCAGTGGAAGAGTATCGGGCGCAAGATACTGCATCCTACATGCAGCGCATATTTGATAAGATTCAGTCTAGGTGGGCTCGGTGAGTCTGCATTACTCGTTGATGATAGGTCTTTTTTGAACGCTGTTTTAGGGGACTGCATCATTCTTCCTCTTCTGCATGTGTAATACTGGCTGAAAACGTTGCTTTCCTTGCCTCGCTCCTCAAGTCGGTCTCTTAGCAACAATCATCTCAGTTCCGCGTTGCTGCCGCTCTTCTATTACCTCTGAACAGAATTGTTGAAGGTCCATCATCTGAAGTCGACGTTCATGTACGGCGACAAGCATTCAGCGCTTTCTGAGCTGTCATCAGGGAATTTTCAGCGAATATTCAGTCTAATGAGCCGCCACCTATCTTTGATTTCTTGCAACATGGGCTTAATGACAAGGACCGTTCTGTCAGAGTCGATGCTGGGTACGATTTTTTATGTGTACTTGGAGGTCAAATTACTTACATTGCGCTACCATGTATAGTCACGCACTTTCAGATTTAGTCCACCTCCACGCCCGTGGAAGGCGAATGTACACGAGGTCATGGATCTCAGTCATATCCCAGAACTTTCTGAAATACACACTCAGCTTCAGAGTGTTCGCATCTGGGATCCACATGCACAACTGCAGAAGATTCTAGATCGGTGTTCTGGTAACAACATCACGGTGGCTGAAGTGGCTCTCTCTGAACTCCAAAACTTCATGAAGAACAATCAAGCCTTGCTTATACAGAACCTTGCAGCGGGCGATGCATTTGATCCCTTAATTGGAAGTATACAATTGACCTTATTTCAGGTTGTCACTTGTGATGGAGAGGGCTCTGACACACTATGACAATTGGCATTCAAGTGCATTGGAATTCTTGGGGCAGTTGATCCAAATTGTTGCAACCTTAATTCGACAGACACAAAGATGATCGTGCGGAATAACTTCAAAGATGTCGCAGAAGTGAAATTGTTTGCTCTGCACGTCATTCAGGATGTTCTCGTCGATTGCTTTCCAGTCCACTAGTGACATAAAGTATCAAGGTCATCTCGCCTACACGATACAGGAACTCCTGCAATTATGCAACGTTTCTACTGCCCTCATGTCATCAGAAAGCATGACACCCATCTCGGCGTGGTCCACAACAGGTGGAACGGGTTCCCAAAACATGTGCTTGAAACAGTTACCCCACTCTTGGGGGCGAAATTCAAAGCTTCACATAAGGAATTACCTCATCTCCCTTCACCCATTTACCCTCATCAAAAGACCTATCGAGAGTGGGTGCAACTATGGACAGCTCATCTAATAATCAAAGCATCTGGGGGTATGGCACAGAAAATCTTTGGAGTTTTTTGCTCGGTAGTGCGCAACAAGGATGTTGGTGTCGCCCACCACATACTGCTTTACTTCGTATTGAACATCCTTGCCTCCGAGAACGACGAAGATACCAGCAGTATTATCCAGGAATTAACCGCTGTTTTCAAAGATCAGGTGGCTTCTGATAGTCTGTCAACTCCAGATAAGAAGTTCCTCAGTGCACAGGTACCTTCAAACCCGGTCATTTTATTAATCTCACTGAACATCTGCCCTAGGCTGTTTTCACATTGTTGGACCATCTCAGCGCATATGTGCAAGTCCAACGACAGGATTTACCGAAGAAAGCTGAGGGAAGAAGACCACAAGAAAATTCTGAATTTGCGATATGTCAACAGCAGCTTATCTGGGTCGATTCAGTACTCTCTAGCATCGACCATGAACTCATGGCTAAAGCTGTGCTACAGTGTTGAGCTCACGCTCGCTCACTTATGAACTTGAGAGGCAGATAGTCTCAATGAGAGAGCGACAGCCTCCTCCTCCTGGAACAAATTTCACACCCTATTATGAAGGCCTCCACGAGATCTACACACAGCTTGACCAGCCAGATGGAATGGAGGGTATATCGACTTTGATCTTGTCCCCTTCATTGGAACATCAAATCCATCAACACAAAAGCACCGGACACTGGACTGCTGCTCAGAGCTGTTGGGAAGTCCGCCTCCAGCAACAGCCTGACAATTTAGACTTCCATCTCAGACTCCTTCGATGTTTGCGCAACCTTGGACATTATGGTACTGTTTTACTTGCTTTTTTGGCCGTAGGGCTAAACCTTCTTAGATACGCTCCGCACACATGTCCAGGGTGTTCTCATTAGAAACCCAGGGTGGCAGTCGGATTTGGCAGATTTTCAGGTCGAAGCATGTGGATGATAGGAGCATGGGACGATGTTCATAACACCACGGCAAATATGGAACACGAGGGGCCTTCTGTGGTCAAAGCCCGAGTGCTTCTTGCTATGCAGTCTAGTAAACCTGTGCAGATTGAAGAAAGTCTTAGGAAGGCACATCTTGTCCTTGGTGCTCCGATTGCTGCTTCTGGGCCAAGTGGCCATCGTCGTGCTTATGACACTCTTGTCGACCTGCACAAGATTCATGAACTCGAATTGATCCACGAGGCTGTGTCTAATTTGCCGCCAAGTTCACAAGGCCATAAATCTGCCATCGTGATACTTAGCCAAATTCTTAGTGCACGTTTAGACCGTACATTGCCTACCTTCTGCGTACATGAATCCCTGCTTAGCATGCGGTGAACAGCATTTTCACTCAGTAAATCACTTCACTCAACTTGACATTCCTCTTACACTGACCATGGACAGCATGGTATCTCGACCATCAATCACAAGTCAAATTGGTCAATCGTGGTTGGCGAGTGCTAAAATCGCTTGAAAAGCCGGACAATGGCAGACCGCATACAGTGCAATGCTCCAAGCCCAATATACCAATGCTCGATTCAGTTTCATGGAGAGTGGAAAGCTGGTCAGAGCACAGGGAGAGCCATTGTGCGCGCTACAAGAACTTGAAAAAACCATGCACATCCTAGGTCTCGTGTGTAGGAAGGAAGCCTAGACGCGAGTCTCAGTCACTAGAAGAGAGACTATATTAATGTAGTACTACGAACCTAGACACGAGTCTACATATGTATTGTGAGTATCATTATATAATAGAGAGGGAACGAACACCACGCACCTCAGTCACTAGAAGAGAGACTGAGGTGCGTCAGTGTGTGCTGGACGTCTTAAGTAGGGTGAAGAAAGGGGTAAAAATGAGTAAGGTACTGCAAATGTTTCTAATATATATATGTCACTTGTCGTTACCTTCAGGTGGTCTGACGGACGCTATTAGTTACTCTTGACACTCCCACTCGTCAGACTATCCGGGGTAGTGTGACGACAAAGCCCCATCTCCTCTCTGTGACGTATGACAGCTGGCTGAGGCAAGGCCTTTGTGAGGCTATCGGCTAGCATATCCGAGGTCGACTTATACTCAAGTCTAATCCGGTTGGTGTCAACGAGATCACGATTAAGTGGTAATGAATTCGGATGTGCTTTGCTCTCTCATGGAACTTGGGGTTCTTGGAGAGAGCAAGGCTGGCTTGGTTGTCACCATAGAGGAGTGGGGGGTCATATAGGTCCGGGTCAACGCGGAAATTGTGGAGTAGTTGAATAAGGTACAGTGCTTCTCGTGAAGCACTTGAGAGACCAATATATTCAGCTTCCATGGTTGAAGTCGCAACAACAGACTGTTTCTGTGCCTTCCAGCTAATGGGCCCACCAAACAGTTGGTACACATATGCGCTGGTGGACTTGCTGTCATCACGATCGGCAGCATAGTCAGAGTCTGAGTAGCCAATAAGGCCGTCGTCCGTTGAGCCAAAGACCAGTGTCAGGTCCATCATACCATGAATATACCTGAGTAAGTGTTTGAGTTGGCGATGATGGTCAATACCAGGGCTCTCCATGTAGCGTGAGAGGCATGAGACAGCGAATGCAATGTCGGGAGGAGTAGTTCTCATTGCATAATTGAGCTCGCCAATGGTACGGCGATAGGGGATAGATGCGATGGCGGTTGCTTCATCAGCAGTGGGAGGACGGGTCACCTTCTGAAGTGTGACACCCGGAGTCATAGGGGTACCAACTGGATTGCACTGGGACATTCCAGCGTTCTCCAGAATCTTCTCCAGGTAGGTCTTTTGGCTGATTGAGAGGAGGCGCTTCTCACAGTCGCGGGTGATATGCATGCCGAGGAAGTGTTTAGCTGGTCCGAGGTCTGTGAGGTCGAAGTGTTGCTTCAGTTGTACCTTGAATCCATTTAGGTAGTCATGAGAATTCGATGCAGTGAGCATGTCATCGATGTATACGACGAGCCAAATGACCTTGTCCCCTTCATGAAGGACATACAGACTGTGATCAGCTTCACTTCGAATGAACTTGAATCCCTCCTTTCGTAGATATTCATCGAGTGTCTGATTCCACTCATATCCGGCCTGTTTCAGCCCATACAGCGCTTTCTCCAGTTTCCACACCCAATCCGGGTGTTCTGTGTCTTCAAAACTGGCCGGCTGTTTGAGGTAGATGTCTTCCTTGAGCTCAGCGTTGAGGAACGCCGTATGTATGTCCATCTGGTCTAACTCAAGGTCAAACTTGGCTGCTAGTGCGAGGAGAATTCGGACAGTGTTGTATTTAGCTACAGCTGCAAAGGTTTCCGTGTAGTCAATCCCTTCAACTTGAGTGTACCCCTGTGCCATGAATCGGGCTTTGTGCCAGATGACATTGCCATCTTCATCTGTCTTTAGTGAGAATACCCACCTGGATCCGATCGCCTTCCTCCCTTCTGGGAGTGGCATGAGGCAGTGCGTTTTCAAGTCCTGCATGGACTGTAGCTCTGATTTGCAGGCATCAGACCACAATGGCCATTCGGGTGATGAGCGCGCTTTGTCGATCGATGCTGGTATGGTAGGTCTTGGTGGTATAGGGGTGACAGGTGGATCCGGCAAGGTGTGCATGGCTGACTCACTGGGAGGGGCTGAATCAGGTTCTGGGGTTACTGGGATATAAGTCCAGCGTTCTGCGACAGGGACACGTCTGGTTGGTATGGCAGTGTTGCTAAGGCCAGTTGGGGTGTCGTGATCAGGCTGTGTCTGCCTGCACATGCGGCCGCTTTGGTGTGGAGCTGGCAAGTTAGGAGGAGGGTGAGCTGGTGCTGGGAGGTCGTCATTTGGTGGGTTAGGTGCTTCTGGTGAGACACTATCCAGTCCTCCCACTGACACCTGCGGCACTGGGGCCACAGGGGTCACTGATGGCGGTTCACCAGGAGGAAGGGTAGGAGGAGTACCTCCCACTGAAGTCCCGACACCAGTATGCACAGGGTCGGCCACATTGACAAGTGTACATAGTGGGGAAGAAGTGGGATCCCCATAGAAGACCAACTCATTGAAGTGGATGTGGCGGGAACGGATGACGCGCTTGGCAGATGGGTCCCAGAGAACATAACCAGCATTCCGGACATGGCCCAGGAGGAAGCACCGGCGTGAGATGAACTCGTACTTACAGCGCACGTCTTCAGGGATATGGGAATAGGCAAGGCATCCAAAGGGGCGGAGGTAGCTAACGTCCGGTTTGTGGCCATAGAAAGCCTCAAAAGGTGTGCGGCCATGGAGTGCCATGGACAGGAGTACGTTCTTGACATGCGCTGAGTTCAGGATCGCCCAGCCCCAGAATGAGCAGGGGAAGCCACTCTGATGGTGGCTGCTAAGTGCGTGGGTCACAACTGGTTTGGTGGCTGCATTCAGCAACCCCATTTTGTTGTGGTGTATAGGGCATAGTGACCTCATGTTCAATGCCGCGCTCAGCCAGGTAAAGAAGGAACTCCTTGGATACGTATTCCCCACCATTGTCACTACGAAGGCGCTTGATGCGTCCGCCAGATTGAGTTTTGACCCACGGTACAAACTTCTTGAAGAGTTCGAAAACCTCAGACTTGGCACGCATGAGATAGACCAGGGAGTAGCAGGTATAATCATCTGTAAAGACGACGAAGTAAGAGTCGCCAGTGGAGGAAGGGATATTGACAGGTCCCCAAACATCAGAGTGTATAAGCTCAGCAGGGGCAGAGGAACGACACGCAGGGGCAGAGAAGGGTAAGCAGTTTATGTTTGCCCATGAGGCAGGACACACAGTGGATGGACTCGGCACCATCATTACCAGGTATGGAGGTAGAGTCAATGGAGATACCGTCGGTACACTCACTGGCTTTCAGCACCGTCGAGAAGCCAGCATGACCCAACCTATGATGCCATGTATGTATGGATAGGGCAGTGGGTGGTGAGCGCACGAGCATGGCCGATGCAGTGGGAGTGGCGCTCGTGGGGGCATACATGGCGTCAAGTAAGTACAGTCCATCGCGAGGGTGAACATGCGCGAGTAGGGGGCCTTGGCCATCATTAGCGCGCAGTACCCCCCCAGTAGAGAGAGATATGAAAGAGATATGCTCAGATGCAAGACATGACACTGAGATTAGAGTACAGCGCAGGTCGGGGACATGAAGGAAGTCAAAATCTTGCTCAGTGAGAGATTCCTCATATCGTAGAGCAAGCCTTACAGTTCCCCAGCCGGGAGCCAAGACTATATGGTTGTCAGTGAGTTTCACACGGATCGGTTCATGGAACGTCGTATAGTGGGCAAAATGTGATATATCAGGCTCCATGTGAGCCGTGGAAGCAGAATCTACATGAAAGGAGCCTGTAGGCACAGTAAGGAGGATGAGATATTGGCAGAGTGCTCTCTCAAGGAGAGGATGGATGGGGGATGCGGTAGAGCGTCTGCGCTAGGTTGGTCTGCCATAGAGACTTCCATGTTAGTGGCGATAGCGACAGGGGAGGAGAGAGGCACAGCTGACTTCGGATTCTTTTCTTCTTTGGAGAGGCGTGCACGACATTGTGCCCATATATGTCCAGCTTTGACATAATGCCCACACTTGGGACACCACCCAAGCACCCAGCCATCTCCTTTCGTCTCATCAAAACCCTTTGGTGCTACACCAATCCCCCTTAGGAAGGACCAGCTGGGGCACTGCGGTGCCCAGAGAACATTGCAGTGTGTTCTGCGCCACCACTGTTATTGGTACAATGGAGTTCTTGAGTCTTCAAGCGATTAATAATATCATTGAAGTCGAGTGTCGTGCTGCTGTTTATCAGAGTCTGGTGAAACGGGTCGTAATAGTCAGGTAGCGCGCGGAGCAAGATGTGAACGAATATAGCATCAGGGACCTTATATTCAGCCGAGGTTGGGGTACCCGTTGTAGCTGTGGTGGTTGTAGCAGCTGCTGGGGGGTTAATAGAGAGAGCCGTGAGGTCGGACCTGAGTACAACAAGGCTCTGAAGCATTTCAGCGATGGAATTGCTGTCATGCGTCTTAGGGATGGTGAACAGGCGGTCAAGGTATTGGTTGAATCTGATTTCTTTTTGGGGAAGGTACTTCCCAGCTAATGCCTCCCATCTGACATTGGGGTCCTCGGTATCACGGAGGTATATGAAGTCCTGGGCATCTATGGCCGTGGATAGTGTGCTGAGTGCAAGTAGGCGATGTTGCTTGTATAAGTGCAGGTGTTCAACATATTTCTCTTGCCGGAGAATGTTTTGATCTGGATCAGAGAGCTGGGCAGGAGGTGAGGGCTCCATCTCATCTCCGCTGATGTACGGCCATAGGCCGAGTCCACCAGCCCACATCTTGAATCCAGTGGCCCATTGTGAGTAATTGGAGCCGTCCAGAGTGAGCTTCTCATGCAGGTACTTTTCAGTTTTCGGGAGAGTCCAATGACATCATATTGAATTTGACCATGATTAGCAGTCAGAAAGGGGGTGACAGTTTTCAATATTGATTTGAAACCAGTGAGGGAATGCGTGAATTGTTGAATGGGTGTTCGAGAGTGAAGGACAAGTCCGAGCAAGATGAGAATGAGAAGTGTGTAGAGTGTCGCTATCCTTTAATCAGGGCTCATAACCTGTAGGAAGGAAGCCTAGACGCGAGTCTCAGTCACTAGAAGAGAGACTATATTAATGTAGTACTACGAACCTAGACGCGAGTCTACATATGTATTGTGAGTATCATTATATAATAGAGAGGGAATGAACACCATGCACCTCAGTCACTAGAAGAGAGACTGAGGTGCGCCAGTGTGTGCTGGACGTCTTAAGTAGGGTGAAGAAAGGGGTAAAAATGAGTAAGGTACTGCAAATGTTTCTAATATATATATGTCACTTGTCGTTACCTTCGGGTGGTCTGACGGACGCTATTACTTACTCTTGACATTGTGGACAACAATACTATTGACTTGACAAGAGAAGATGATCAATTTAAACGGATGAAGGCAAAGGTGCGGAAATATTCATTGAATAGATGCAGCTCACAATCCCACAATCAGGCGCAAATTCTTCTTGCACGTTGGATGAACGAGTCTGATCGATATGAGGCTTCCTACATGCTCAAGCAGTTTCAAAACGCCGCCAACTCAGCTTCAGGATGGGAGAGTGCCTTTTACCACCTTGGCCACTTCCAGGACCAGTGTTACAGGAATCTATCAGCAGACGACAAGTCAAGCCGGTAAGTCTCTATGGTTATTCACAGGTACCTCGACATCTCACTAATAGGTGGTTATAGTGGAATCAAGATGAACTTCCAAACCATCAAGTGTTTTACAGAAGCCGCTGCTTATGGAAACAAATTTGTATACCAGACTATTCCTCGCTTGCTCACTTTATGGCTAGACATGGGCGAACACAAGGTACCAGCAGAAAATCTGTTGTTTGATAAGATCAATAGCGTTGTCGCCAACTCCATCAATAGCATCCCAGTATACAAGGTGTGAAGTCTCCACAACCAAATAACGTGCTTTGCTGATTATTGCATTCAGTGGTTTACCGCATTCCCTCAAATCATCTCTTGAATTGGACATCCCAATCGTGTTGTGTACTTGGTCTTGTCGAAACTTATTTCATCGGTCATACGAGAATACCCCAACCAAGCCCTTTGGTTCTTCGCATCAGTCGTTAACTCGATGAAACTCACTCGCCAACAGCGCGGAAGAACAATATAGGATCAGCTGAAAGTGAGTCATGCATATCCACTGTTATTGAAGTATTTGGCTCAAGACAATGTCATAGAACAGCCCAGCGAACACAGACTCTAACTTTCTGAACCTTATCACAAGTCTTCATGCCATGATCGACGAGCTACTTCGACTTTGTAATTTCCCCATCGGCAACCGCAAGACGCTCAGCATGCGCCGAGACTTTCCCAAGCTACTTGCGATGAAAGAGAACAACATCCTCATTCCTTTGCAATCGTCATTGACAGTCAACCTCCCGCCTGTCTTGTCTATGAATCACCGTGATAAATGGCATAATCTTTTTGATCCTTTGTCACCCACATTTACTGGTAAGTTATACCTACAACTGAATGGAACGACCTTAACTGACTCCATACAGTCTTCTACGACGAAATCGAAATTATGCATTCATTGGCCAAGCCACGGAAAATCACCGTTAACGGTTCCGATGGCATTAAATATATGTTCCTTGCCAAACCGAAGGATGATCTATGGAAAGATGCACGCCTCGTGGATTTCAATGGGATCATCAATAAACTCCTCAAGACTAATTCAGAATCTCGGAGAAGGCAACTTCATGAGTTTGAATGAGATAATGTGGTATTGGGCTGACTCCTCCTTTTTTTTAAAGATATCCGGACGTACAGCGTGGTGGCGCTAAATGAGGAATGTGGTGTTATTCAATGGGTGCCGAACACTATCCCTGTGCGACTGGCAACAGTGTGCAATGCTCGAGGGTTTTGGAATGTTCCTCATACTGGCAGACAAGATATTAACATTTCAATATTACATATAGATCTATGATTTTATGAACTCGCAATTTCTACACAACCAAACCTATGTGTCTCGTTTTCTCCAACTTTCATTGAGCAGGCCAATGGATATGCTAACTACTATGAAAATGTGACTTTCTGAGACATGAACACAGCCAGAATTGAAAATAGTGCAGTTCACTGCTATGATCCAGGCTGTGTCCTCAGTTGTTCAAGTTCAGCTAGCATCTGAAGTTCAGGAAGGGAACCATCAATCAAAGAAAACCACTTGTGCAGAAAATGCACACCTCCTCGATCTGGCAGTCGCACTCCTGGATTTGACGGTCACGCTCATTGATTTCAGCTTGGTGTTCTTCTCTTGGACCTTCGCCTTGTTGGTATCTATTGGTATTGCACAGTGCCACATTGGCATTACATAACCCGTGTCCCGTCGTCATTCATTGTGACATACCTCAGCGTTTTCTCATCACTCCCTGAGACTCTTCCGGTATACAACCTCTAGATGGACTATTCATCTGACAATATTGTGGCAGCGAGGAGTCTTCAGTTCGCTACGGTGTGTCTACTTGTCCATATGAGGGCGAATAATACTTGACAGCTCATGTTTCATCAGTACATATATATGCAGTGTGTACTGTCTGAACTCCTTATTCTTCACCCTAACATATATATTTCAGTGTCGATGGCTACATTCTGGGTAGGCTTATTCTGATCTATTTATGTCCGCTGTTAATCTCGCTTATCCAGGTTTATGATTATGCATGTTCACTTCATGAGAGGTATTACACCCGTTCTGTAATACACCTGGGTTCTGATATTCACTGTATGCTTTACAAAGTGGCCATTTTTACTGAGATCGCACTGGAACAAGGTCAAAGGCCTGTATGTTGCTACACGGTACCTCCCATTTATCCTTCTCACCACAAATCTATATAGTGCGTCCCGCTCCAGCACATTTCGCCCCAATGATGAACTAACCCTTGTTCTTCAGTGAACTTTACCCCAAATGAGACGCCAAGTGTATGTGATCCTGGGAAGAGTTAGTGAGAACAACCGACTTACTGCATGATTTCGCCAGAGATGCCGGGTGTTAGCCAATGTTGACTCAGGTATGTGCATGGTGCTTCCATTCATGCACCTCCTTGCTGAGGGCTACTACTTTCCTTTCACAGGTAGTGGTATGATATCAGTCATTCTCTCCGAATGTATCTATCATCCCTTGTATCTTTCTGATCTGATTCATCCAGGTAAGGAGGGCTATATCACTCGTCATTCCGCAGACTGGTACAAACAATCTCGTTTCAGGGATAAGGTGTGTTCCAATATATCGCCTCATTTCATAGTGCTGATCAGTTGCACTGAAGTTCGATATCCACCTCTGCGCCTATTCAACGCTTCTTCACATTGTGGGCCGGTTCCATGACGATATCTTCTCAGACCCCACCGTGCCAACCGGTTTGAACAAGGTTTGTGTCCTTCATTGACGTCTACTTTGTGACTAAACCGGCCTTGCAGGGTATCAACTTCCTTCAGGTCACGTTAGAACACAATCGTCATCTTACAAACTATTTTGAGGAATGGACTAGACGCTTTAATGAGGAATCTGACCCTGGAGGTATGATTTCATTCCAGATGCAATGGTCAAACACGTGCTCATTCCTGTGCCTTAGATCCTGGAAGTGTATTCCGATGCACTCTACTACCCTTGTAAGTTCTGTGTTTCAATCTTCTGCAAGACTAGCTGATGTGCCTCTAGCTTGGTCAGCTATTCACGTCTTGTCATGTATTCTTTCGGATTTCAACATGCCTTCCAACCAGGCATGGAGGCGAGTGACAACGTCTTTGTTGACAAAGTTAGTGCATCTGTTGCTCCATATCCCAAAGCATCTTACCCAACTTTATACAGTGTTTCGACTCCGCAAAGGTGGTTATTAAGCAAATAATCGAAGTGCTGGTACCTAGTGGTCTCATGCGTGCTGCCCCAGGTGGTAATCCACTATTATAATCAGTGACGCTCTTGATCTCATTATATTCCAAGGCCACTTCATCTTTGCATCTTTTGTTTCTGCCTTCATGCTCAAGGTAAAAGCTTACATATTCAATGTAGCGCCGTTCTCACTTCATTACTCAGCTTCTGCGTCCCGAGTTTGCTCAGCTGTTGACCCGTCAGATGGAGGATGGGATCTTCGAACTCATTGGCCACCTGATCACGATGCTTCAAGATGTTGCCATCGATGAACGTCACACGCCACGCTTCAAGTTGGAACACGCGTTGTGCAACCCTACCGACCTACTTGAGGGTAACTCTCAACAAGATTCCAATTCAACCCCTTTCTGGCTCAGGTAGGCTGATGGATGGATGATGGGACCTGATTGTCGCCTCCTTTTCTGGGTACCTCCCGCTTCCCGATATGCATTTTATACTCCTCGAACTTCATTGGTGATCCCAGGAGGAGGCGTTGAGCTTGATTTGAGTTGCATGGCACATGGAACACACTGGTCGGATTGCCGAGACGCGTAAGTTCTATACCCTTTACTATCTGTCCCTCACATTTGCTAAATTTAAGACATCTAGCCCTACTTCATGATGTTATTACGGTAGTTGATTCACGGAGATGTTAGATAGAAGTGTACGGATCAAGTGTCGACCTTTACTTCCAGTCGATTATGATTACGCTCGATGTTGTCACTGTCTTGGACTTGACCAGACTAGGTTACACTTTGGGTTAGCGCTGTGTTTTCATTTGGTGTAATTGAGTCCATCATTATTGAGCATCTCACAGTCCTCGCCATACATCACCAATGTTTTCCAATGTGCACACATGTATGTAGGAATGATCGGGCTTTATGTGAACTCTGACAGAATGTTCAGCGCCTAGGGACAATAATTGCCTGCCACGACCATTCCTAAAGAGAAGGTAAAAGGGAAAAAAAATATTACACAAGTTTCTTTGACCAATCGGTCCCCAAGAGAGAAGAGCACCCACATGTGAACAGGTCAGACTGCCGCCTGCACATAACCTGTTACACCAAAAGGTAGAATACTGGAAGCTTAGCTTTCAGTATCAATGACAGTATATGTACTGATTATGGGAACTCAGGTTAACCAGCGTGCTTACACCACAGCACATTGACGCTGCACTGCTGAGATACTGAGCGCACTGATGGTATTGTCTACGTTTTACATGGCCATGCTGTTGATTACACTGGTGATCCATGTACAGTCCCATACACATTAGAAATTTGGTCCACATAAATCAAGTAATCATTCGATCAGATATTCTATTGGACTGCATACAAATTTCACCGCTAACCTGGTCACTGACATTTTGCAAAATGCGCAAAATAGAGGCCTACCATAGTGAGCAATATCCATATCCATATCTATACATCTCATCCCTGGCTTGAGAGACGTCTAACAAATTCTACCAATGCACTGAACGATGATATTAGAATGTATCGCCTAAATCTTGTTTGAAATGACTTACCGAACAGGACACCCAGTCATTCCTTTCTCCTGGTATGGGATTGGGCAGCATGAACTACAATGAAATCATCAGAGATCAAAACTAATAATGGAGAGGCAGCCAATAAAAGGTGCATTGTGAACGACACCATTGTTTAGATCGCACTTGTGCTCATGACATACGTCCCTGCATTTGATTTCACATACGACAGGTTCTTACCTCCATAGTTCCAGCAATATCAATGTGAGCCCATCGGACAGATGGTTCCTGTCCATCCTTGGACTCAATGCCATCTACGAACGCCTTGAGGAATAGAGCAGCGGTGCATGAACCTCCTGGTTTCCCGCCAATCTAAAAAATAAAAGACAATGTCAAATTCAAGCAAGGCTAAGTGAAAATAGGTGACTGACATTGCATAAGTCAGCATTGGATGAGTAAATCTGTGGGTCATAATCCTCGTCAAGGGGCATGCGCCAGAAGCGATCGTACTTGCTCTCTCCAGCAACATTCAGTCAGTCCCAAAGGGCACCGGAGGTCTAATACAAGAGTTCAGTCAAAGGTATGTCAGCAGGTAGTTATGAAATGACGAACTGTAAAAACACCAGTGTAGATCTCACCTAGTGAGACTTCCATAGCCCTATCAACCGTAAATTCGGGCTGAGAGGTGTGATAAATCAATACATACCCGGTGAGAGTGGCAACGTCGATGACCGTGTGCGGCTTGAACTCGGTTGATACGTAGTACAATGCATCTTTGAGAAAGTTGGAATTCATCACGATGTCAGTGGATAGCAAGAGTACGCACCAGCTAGAACAAGACGACCTACAGCATCAGTGTTGTTGACTTCAACGGATTTGCCATTCATAGCATAGATTCTGGCAGATGGTCAATTCAATACATGACGAATATCGCGTCCCAAAACTTACACATCGCCTGGCTTAGTGGCTTTGGGGCCAGGCAAGTTCTCACAAAGTGGAGTGACGGCGACAATATTGATTCTACGACCAAGACAGATAAGAATGAGCAAAAATTGAAGTGAACACAAACGTACGGGAGTTGGAGCTGAGCGATCACGAGAAGAGATGATACGACTGTAGCTGCCCGACCTACAATTCAAAGTTAGTGGCCAATTTCAAACTCAGTTTAGCGAATTATACCCATGTCGCCACGCATCAGCTTCATATCCTGTATTCATTCAGGTATGGTGGGCGAAAGACTTTCCAGTTGAAGAGCGATGGTCTTACTGCTGAAGGTTTTCAAGCTGATTCCTCCACTGTCAAAAGTGATGCCCTTGCCCACGAAAGCAAGAGGTTGTGCATATTTGAAGGGGCGCCTTTGTAGTGACTGTTATAACCATCAAACTGTAACGATGCTACAGAAAAGAGGATAAGGTGTACTTACATCTTGAGGAACTTCGCCGGCTGATCAGTCCCTTGAGTTACTGAGAGGAAAGTGCGCTGTGATGCACAAACTTGGCTAGGTAGTAGGATCACTCCCTAACCAATATGTGGCCAATACCCTGCCTAGCTGCTATGTCCTAGAAGACAGTGTTTGACCCTAAAGGGTTTCTGATCTAGGCTCAAGCTCAGAGGTAGTGAAATATCATCAAACTTCAGACTCGTACTGGTGAAAGGGAAACATGCTTATATAAGCCCACAATGTAAAGAATGTAAAGTAAGTAAGTAAAGCTAATATCAGCCCAAAGAAAACTTAATTGTCACAGCGCTACAAGAGAACATGTCAAAATTGAGCGTAGCACATCGAGATTCGAGTGTGCAAAATGCACCATGCCCTTTTCAGCTGCCCAAGCTGTCGAGGCATCAGTACACATATTAAGTTAGAGTTAGTGATGGTGTGTCTGAGGCTGTTCATCAACAAAAAAGCCAAAACCGTACATACCATATAACCAGTCTGTAACAACCAGTACAAGGTGTGCAATTGCTGCCATTCCCACAAACATGTGACAGATTTGTGTTGGGCTTGCAAGTAACGATGCACGGCAGAGCATGCAGCGAGGTTTTATACATACATTTACCGGCCTTGTTATATTTGTATCACTCGGTAGACCCTTGTTTGAGTGATGTCCATACATGCTACTACAACTGTTGGGACAAACTGTGCTTGCTGGTAGTCCCTTGTATGAGTAATGCATTTGATGCATGTTTCTACGATCCTTGTTATATTTGTATCATTTGGCAGGCCCTTGTTTCCATCACGTTTAATACATACTACTACAAATCTTGTAATGTTTGTACTTCCAGGTGGTCCTTTGTATGGGTGATGAAGTTCGATGCACATTCCTACAAGTCTTGTTATATTGGTGTCACTCGGCAGACCCATGCTTGTGTGATGAAATTCGATGCACATTCCTACAAGTCTTGTTATATTGGTGTCACTCGGCAGACCCATGTTTGCGTGATGAAGTTTGATGCACATTTCCACAAGCCTTGTTATATTGGTGTCACTTGGCAGACCCATGTTTGCGTGATGAAGTTCGATGCACATTTCCACAAGCCTTGTTATATTGGTGTCACTTGGCAGACCCATGCTTTGGCGATGAAATTTGATGCACATTCCTACAAGCCTTGTTATATCGGTGTCACTCGGCAGACCCATGTCTGCGTCATGTTTGATACATACTACCATAACTCTTGTAGTAGTTGTAATTCCTAGCATGTCCTTTGTATAGGCGATGAATTTCTATGCAACTTCTACAAGCCTTGTTAGGCTTGCGTCACTCGGTATAGACTCTTGTTTTGTGTCATGTTCAATACAAACTAATGCGACTCTTGTAACACTTGTGCTTCCTGGCGATCTTTTGTATGGGCGATAAAACTTCTATGCATACTCCTTCCCGTACAATTGCTGCAATCGGCCAAAATATGCTGGATGCATCATATCTTAAACTTTATTCTCCTTTGAGATTAGCACAGGTATACCCAGTGTGTACTAGTCTCAATCCCGGCATTCGGGGCACAGATGCTAACCTGTACTCGCCATGACCCGGCAAAGATCCACAAGTGAGTGCTAATCAACCCTAGTCAAATGCGATGAAACACGAAGTAAACGCGAAGAAACACAAAGAAACGCGATGGAATGTGGTGAAATGAGGCGCGTGCGGGAAAGTGAAATGCAATGGTCGCGCAAAGCGTGGACAAGTAGTGCGCAAAGTGTGCAAGTGTAGAGAGGGCGTATAAATGATGCTGGGATGTGAACCAAGGCAAGGAGGACGGATGCTGGATGGATAATAGACAGATAATGCAATTGCCACTAGCTATAGACGGATGCTAGGGACTACAACAATGGATACATGCACTGCATGGAACTAACTGGTGATAGATGGTGACTGCCAGAAGCTAAGTTGTAAAAAACAGACATGGCAACCCTAAGTCACACATAAGTGCCTTCCCAGGGCTCAGAAGCGAATTGGGAGCACTCTAAGTATGTAAATGATGTAATGTAAGGGTCCATAATGAAATAATAATTGTATGATGCCAAACATAGTCAGATATAGTAATAAATGGAATGTGACACACCAAGGAACTGGCTGGACAATGGATGGATGCTCCTGTGATGATGCACACTAAATCGCGATGAAACGCGAAGATGCGTGGTGAAATGCGAAGATGCGTGGTGAAATGTGAAGATGCACAGTGAAACGCGAAGATGCATGATGGAATGCGAAGATGCGCAAGAACATGAAGATGTGCGACAATGCGAACTAAGCGCGAGTGCGGGAATGCATCGTGCGAGTGCAGGAAAGTGTCCTGGGTACATGATGGTGATGTTGTGCTGTGAAGCCCAGTGGTCATGAGCCGTAAAATAGGCCAATACCAGCCTGTAGAGAATTGAGTCTCTACACCGTCTCCTACACCCCATCATCTACCTCCACTCCCATCTCCTACATCCCATCATCTACCTCCACTCCCGTCTCCTACACCCCATCATCTACCTCCACTCCTGTCTCCTACATCCCATCATCTACCTCCACTCCCGTCTCCTGCACCCCATCATCTACCTCCACTCCCATCTCCTGCACCCCATTGTCTACCTCCACTCCTATCTCCTCCTCATCTACCTCCACTCCTGTCTCCTACACCCCATCATTTACCTCCACTGGTGAGTCATCTCAATTACTATGAAAGCACTTACTTCGGATCCATGCATGCACCTTACATATAGTTACATATGTATTAATTGCTAATATTCAGGAGTGCGCACTATTCGGTTCGGTACCACGCACTTTCGCACTTATAGATACAGTATATAGAGACCTTACTGGACCTTTAGTTCACACACTTCGCACACTCCCCACTCCTTAGCTATAATTCGATTTGAAGAGCATTGAATATATTGCTGGTTTTATTGCACATCTGTGCTCACAACAACCTGCATGCTCAAGCCATATCACACACTGTGCCTTCCACATTCCCTGCCCTTTTAACGCATGCACCTTAGAGCACTCTCCCTCATTGCAAAAGAGTCCCTTGCTCACATTCCAAGGTTCTCCCTCTCAGTAGCTGTCCTACAGGTTGAGTATATACCTTGTGCCCGGGTCTTACTGCAGAGTTTTCTCCCATACTCAATTCCCCCTTTTCATCTCTGTAGCAGAACCTCTCCCTTCATCACACTCTTCATGTTTCTCGCATGTTTGCACTTTGACACATGCTACTGCACACCTCCCTAGGATCCATCACACTCTGTCACATGTCCTGTCCTTGTCCTCCAAGGTCCATTGGTGCATATTTCGCTTTGTTTCACTTGCATTATATCATATATGTCTTTGCATTTCCATTTATGTTCACTTATCTTGTTATATGTTTATATTACATCACCCTTGTACATTTAGCGCTACCTACTCAGTTCCAAGCCCTGGGAACTCGCTTAGCATGCTGACATGTCAGTGGATGGTTAGAGGTTTTTACTTTACTTCCTTCAATCACTTGCACATTAGTTAGTAGGACTTAGCATCTAAAATCCATTGACTTCCGATCTATCATTGCATTCTGCAAGAGCCTCAGGATATTCTTGAGAGCCACATCTACTCCCTCCTCAGCATCTACCCTCGAGTTAGAGAGCCCCACTTTCATATTTTCAGAGAGCAATGCACTTCACGATATTTCATGCTTTTTCCCACACTTCACAATTTACAGTGCATTTCACACACCTTTAGCCACACTGCACACCACTACTTCCTCTTCCCTCAAGAGTGCTTAATGAGCCTCCAGACCAAAGCCCAGTCCACAACTCCCCTCTCTTCTAGAGGAATCTTGTCTCAGTAGCAATCCCCTTGGGATGAAGCTATATCTTGCATCCAGAGGAGCACTGTAGAGCCCACACTTGGTCTAGCCCCCACCCACTCATCATTCCTCGCCTTCACTATCTCCTGCACCCCATCATCTACCGCCACTCCTGTCTCCGTCACCCCATTGTCTACCTCCACTCCTATCTCCTCCTCATCTACCTCCACTCCCATCTCCTACACTCCATCATCTACTCCACTCCTGTCTCCTGCACCCCATCATCTACTCCACTCCATCTCCTACATCCATCATCTACCTCCACTCCTGTCTCCTGCACCCCATTGTCTACCTCCACTCCTATCTCCTCCTCATCTACCTCCACTCCCATCTCACTACACTCATCATCTATCTCCACTCCTGTCTCATGCACTCCATTATCTACCTCCACTCCTATCTTCCCTCCTCATCTACCCCACTCCTGTCTCCTGCACTCCATCATCTACCTGCACTCCCATCTGCTACACCCAATTGTCTACCTCCACTCAGTCTCCTAAACCCCATCATCTACCTCCACTCCTATCTCCTCCTCATCTATCTTCACTCCCGTCTCCTGCACCCCATTATCTACCTCCACGCCTATCTCCTTCTCATCTACCTCCACTCCCATCTCCTATGTCTCATTGAGGGGGTTGTGTTGACATCCAACTTCAACTATGTATTCTTTTCTCTTGTTTGTCTTCTCAGACTCTGTACTATACTATATATTCACAATGTGTCACTTTATTTGTACCTCAGCAGTTCGATCTACAATGCTGAGGTATAGTCCTTTATTTCTCTACTCGCTGTCTCTTACTTATATTGTTTCCTCTATAGACCTTGTCTCTTAGGTATTATTAATATTATAGTGGTTCTGTCTACAACACTGAGACTCATCTCTTAGTTTCACTATCCTACAGGGAATACTGAGGTGAGCACTGGTGCAGATATGGTCTTAACACTTCACACTGATAGTGGCTCTTCCTAGTCTGAGGTTCACTGGCTGGATACCTTCATTTGTCCTTCACTATGTAGGCCACACAAAACACTGATGATTGTGGCTCTTCCTAGCCTGAGGTTTACTGGCTGAATACCTTCATTCATCCTTTGCTATGTAGCTGCATGAAATGCCCAGATATTTGGTATGAAAAAACTCATAATTTTCATCCTCATTTCCTTATGAATTCACTCATTTTCTTCTAGATTTTGAGGTTCAGGCAGCTTTTGTGTCCTAACTTTGATAAAGGGGTGGTCCCCAATGGAGGTCTCAGAGCACACTGGCAAACAACCAGCACCGTATATTCCACCAGCCCTCTGTGGTTTCTCTCATCTACTTACTCTCTTATATATCTTATCCATCCTCTGTGGCTTCTCTCATCTACTTACTCTCTTATATATCTTATCCATCCTCTGTGGCTTCTCTCGTCTACTTACCCTCTTATATATTCCTCTTATCCATCCTCTGTGACTTCTCTCGTCTACTCACTCTCTTATATATTCTATCCATCTTCTGTGGCTCCCCCCATCTACTTGCCAGCGCTGTATATTCAACCAGCCCTCTGTGGCTTCTCTCGTCTACTTACCCCTTATATATCTTATCCATCCTCTGTGGCTTCTCTCATCTACTTACCCACCCTCTATGGCTTCTCTCGTCTACTTACCTGCCCTCTGTAGCTTCTCTCGTCTACTTACCCACCTCTGTGGCTTCTCTCATCTACTTACTGCCCTCTGTAGCTTCTCTTGTCTACTACTTACCTCTTATATATTAATCTTATCCATCCTCTATTCTGTAACTGTTAAGAGATGACAGTCCTTACCTACTTACACTACCCCTGGCATGGTTTTGTGACCCCAACCTCGACCCCTTTTGAGTGCCCCTATTAAATTATTGCAACTGCTTCGGAAATTTCCAATGGAGTCTTAGGGCGTGAGCATTGTTAGTCAGTGTTTCAGATTTTGCCGTCGCACACCTCTTGAGTCCATCGTCACGGCTAGTGTGCGCCGCAGTCAATGCAGGCAACATCTCATGTCTTCTTCTTCACCATTTTATTCCTTCTGATGGCTCTTACATGCCAAGGCTGTCAAAGGGAATTTGAGACACATGGAGGACTTACCACTCATAAGCGCTCATGTGCAGCCAAGCTCACAGAGGCAACAGTGACGTCTCTGGCAAAGCGACAGCGTGATCATGAAGCCCAGAAAGTTGCCAAAGTCCATCGTCAACAAGAAGAGGAAGCTGCCATCAGGGCTTGTGAAGAAATTCGTGATAATGCAGTTGTTGATCTGAGTGATACAGATAACCTTGTGAGTTACACTATTCTGTGTCCCTTTATGTACATTTATTCTGACAATTTTAAAAGATTCATAGATCTCCATCACCCCCTGTGTATCGCTCTTCAGGGTTACCGAACCGTCGTCGACGTCTGCCAAAGAGATTTCGTGATGATCTCCCTCCGATACCAATTGTCGTATTTCCATCAGCCCCGAATGATGCGGTGGCCACAGTACCAGCTCATGATCCAGAGCCCAACCAGTCTGACTCTGACCACTCCATTACTATCACAACAACGCGCGATCATTATGGTATTTAACCAAGAATACGGCCACTCAATTCCATCATTCAATCCTGATGATCTTACCCTCGGTTGCATATATCTCCGATGCACCTACATTCACCAAGAGTCAGGACAGCGCAGAGACTCGGCCTTGGTGGTCTGGGTTTGGCAAGTTGATTCAATCTGACCAGACGCAATTTTTCATGCCATTCCTAAATGCAACGACTTTTCGACTCATGCGGTGGTTTTATGGTGGTTCAAGTATGAAATCACTTACAGAGTTAGAACGTCTTGTCGAAGAAGTTATTCTTGCAGACGATTTTGATAAATCCCACCTTGTGAACTTCCATGTTGTGAAAGAGGTTAGCTGCCTGGATGGTTATCAAGGTGATTTTCTAGATATATGATCTTTGTTCTGTGCAGGAGATGAATGGAAGGAAACGACAGTCAACATCCGCCTCCCTGCTGATGGAGTCATGCACGATTCGGAGTCTAACACCCCAGAATTTGAGGTTCCTGGCCTTTTTTACTGGCGACCACTTGAAGTCATTAAGGCAGCATTCCGTGAAACTGCCACTGAACGATTTCACCTTACCCCATTCAAGCTGTTCTATCAGCCATCGGATGACGAGCCACCTGAACGTATCTATGGTGAAATTTACAACTCACCTGCAATGCTTGAGGAGCATGACCGAATCCATTCACAGCCACGGGAAGGCGGCTGCACACTTGAGACAGTGGTTGCAGCTGTTATGCTGTGGTCTGACTCTACTCACTTGGCAAGTTTCGGAACAGCTTCCCTATGGCCCATTTATCTGTTTCTCGGCAACCAGTCCAAGTATGTGTGAGGAAGGCCATCAGCTTTTGCTGTGCACCATCTTGCTTACATTCCCAAGGTACGATCATGATATACCTATTGCACTTGATATCCTGTTCTAATGGTTCATGGATCGAAGCTTTCCAATGCCCTTCAAGATTTCTATAGGTTTGTTTCGATAAACCAGCTACTTCCGAAATCCTCACATTCTGTCGGCATGAGCTCATGCATGCCATTCTGGCTTCTCCTCGTGGACGACGAGTTCATGCACGCGTACGAATTGGGTATCGTAATAGAGTTCCTCAACGGTGTTTCTCACAGGATATTTTCCTCGATTTTTTACATATTCCAGCCGATTATCCTGAGAAGTCCGTCAAAATGTTATCTTCATGGGTTCGCGTATTGATTAATTTGTGCTGTAGAACGCTTCTTGCATCAATTAAATTCCTTTCACAATGTCCGTGTCCTAGATGCCTGACTCCAAAGATTGGAAGCATTGGGACAAAAGCAGACCGACGTTGGCGCGAGAACGAAATTCGTCAAGACGGGAATGGAGTCTGGAGCATCATCAAGCTAGTTCGCAAGTGGCTATATGTTCAAGGTAGGAATATCACCAGTGTGTATGTTAAGCGAATGCTTGCTCCACAATCCCTTGTTCCAATGGTGGTGTGTTTATATCTTGTACTATGCGATTTATTTTCACTTAACAAAGTGATTTAGAATGCGTTTTCAACTCGACTTTCTCGCTTCGGCTTCAACTTTTACTCGATGTTTGTTCCTGATTTACTTCATGAGTTCGAGCTCGGAGTTTGGAAGGCAGTGTTCATACATCTCCTGTGAGTGCTCTATGCGCATGGCAATGACACCATTCAGTCATTGAACAAACAGTGAGTAGCTTTTGTTGTGGAATAGATCTATTACTCATACTATCAGAAGGTATCGGCAAATCCCAACCTTCGGTCGAGGTACCATCCAAAAGTTCAGCAACAATGCATCTGGAATGAAGAAGCTTGCTGCACGCGATCTTGAGGACCTTTTGCAAGTGAGTGTTTAGTCGTACTAAATATTTGATTGTCATCATCTAATTTCTCGTACTACTAGTGTTCCATTCCCGTTTTTGAGGACCTTCTTCCAGCAACAATCAATGTTCTCGTACTCGATCTTCTATTTGAGCTTGCCACTTGGCAAGGACTGGCTAAGCTATGCATCCACACTGACTCTACATTGTCCTTCCTCGACTCGTCAACAACCCGAATCGGCAAAATTTTACGCCGCTTTGTCAATGCAACAGAGAAGGAGTACGATACATACGATCTGCCCAGTGAAGAGGCTGCTCATGGACGTCGTAATGCACGCAAAGCAGCACAGGGGCAATCCAACAGTAACATTTGTGAGGAACCTTCAAAACGCCACAGGCGTTTCAATCTTCGAACATATAAACTTCATGCACTTGGTGACTATGTCAATACAATTCGGCGATTTGGTACTACTGACAACTACTCAACTATGCTGGTAAGTGACAGATTCTCGCGATTTTTTTTGTTGTACTAATCTATGTCAGGGTGAGCTTGAACATAGGCATGTAAAACGCTTCTACCCAAGAGTCAGCAAGTCACAATTCACTTCTGGCATCGCAAAGCAACAACATCGCGAGAAGATCCTATTCCAGATGGCAGAGCATGCACCATCGGCAAGGGATAGATCAACTGACCATAAAAAAGGCAAAGGAAAACATCGGATGTGGAAACCTATTTCTTCCGATGCTCCATCATTACACTTCGAGGACTCTGAACAGCTCCCTTTCACTGACCCTTGTGCACATTACCACATTTCTACCAGAGTGCGATACTTCCTGAATATTCCTCAGTGGCTCAGAAAGAATGCGAATGATCCTGCCTTTACAGTGAGTCTTTCCTTACTTGACATCATCTCTGAGCGGCACTCACTAGAATGATCAGGACTTTCTTCCTTGACTCAAGGACCACATCATCTCGCGATTAAGAGGACACAACTATGATGGCGACAAAATTTCTTTCACACCTGCTGAACGTAGTCGCCTCATCTTTATCAATGACCAAATCTATCGACATAAAATACTTCGTGTTAACTACACCACATATGATCTGCAATGAGCACAGGACTCTCTCAACCCCCGCGTTCATGCTGATATCATGGTCCTGTCCCACAAAAACGACGAGGTTGATGTACATCCTTACTGGTACGCTCAGATCATTGGTGTATTTCACACATTTGTTGTTTTCAATGACACTG
>JABBWL010000536.1:0-28665 GCA_016758765.1 Suillus cothurnatus | reverse complement strand
GAAGTTGGCGACAAATCCTGGGTTCCATACAAAGACTACCATAACTACTACTGACAATCGCTGCTAACTGGAGGTGCCTGGGCAAATGGGGTCTTCACATTTTCCAACAATGTGCTGTTTGCAACATCTCATCCTGCCTCAATCCTTGGTTCAGACCCATCACACGATTCAAGTGGTCCACAGGACAGCTGGGAAGAGATGTTTGAGCACACCACGGAAACTGGAGGTGAACTACCAGAACAAGATGCAGTTGGCCCTGTCATCGATTCAGAGGTGCCCACCAGACCTTCTGCTGCACCTCTGACTGCTGCACCCCCTGCTGCACCTCCTGCTGTACCCGGTCCCCAATCAATCTCTGCCACCATGCAAGGTTTAGCTTTGGCTGAGGACAGTCACCAAGACCCACCACCTGCAGTGCAGCTGGTACTTGATGAGGACAAGCTGGAACCACCTGCTGTCCAGAAGCCAAAGCCAAAGCCAAAGCAGAAGGGCAAGGCTGTCAATGATACTAATACTACTACCAGTGCTGACCCAGAGGATCAAGCTCCTGGAAAGGAACCTGAGGCTTTGTTGTCAGTAGTCAGTGGCAGTGGTGTGCGAAGGGGCTGATCAAGGATCAAGTAGACTGACTTCATCCTGTGCTTGATGATTGTTAAATATTAGCTAGACATGCAACTACAACACAACTAAGTAGAGATTTTGAATCCGAATCAACAGAGTGACATGACTCAGATATCATCAGCAAGAATTCAGCCATTGATCATTATCAATATTGATGCCATTAATTAAACAATATGTAATGATTATTAATAATAACAGTACCAAACAACAACCGAACTTGGAATGTCTTTGAATCACTCTCATTCACTTACATTCCAACTATCATGTCCCAATGGATTCCACATTAACCCAATTTAAACTTTTCATTGACATGTCGACACTGGACCGCTCTACCAGACACTCTTAGACTCATTGTAGCACCCGACAGATTCAGGACCAATTGACACTATTGACTGTTGCTGGAAAGACTACTGTAAGGTTAGTCTGTTTATTACATAATCACCGCCATTTCTGTTACTGCCTCTAAACTACCTTATTATTAGGTTTCTCCCTTCCACGTCAGTCTCCTTGAGCTGCAGCATACCACCAAGTGTAGCAACATATTTCTGCTCTAGTCGCCTCTTCATGATTTGTCAATGTGTTGGTGATGGTGGGGGGTTGACTGGCGGTCAATACCCATTGACAATGGTTGGTTTGGTAGAACAGTCCAGGTGTGTCTTAATACCATTTTACTTATTATGTTCAAACCGACTGACCCCACCTTGTAGATATCCACTCGAGTAATAGTATTATTACTCACAGCGCTGCAGATATCAACATTTTCCCTTGGTGCATTGAAGCTCCATTTCGTTTCATTTGACAGAATGGTTTGCTGATGCATCTGATGTATTTAGGATTTACATTCATCAATATGCGGAGTATCGTCAAGTCTAGCAAATACCTATTTACTGTAGTGATTTTTATGTATTTGGATAGCATTGCAATTTAAAAAAATTGATTTCAAACACACACAATGATTTTAAGGCCTTGGAAGGACATGTGATTGATATGTGACTTGCAATGACATTCCAAGGGTAATATCTTTAAAATTTTGCTCTTGCATTGGAACGGTCTTGGGACTGCCTTGGAACCCCCCTGGTGTCGCTTTCAAGCAGCTTCCAAAATGTTCAGGTTGCCTTCCAAGCGAGTTGTAATGTTGCTGGCAAAGTGAGGGCTTCCAATTCATTTTAAGGACCACCAACCAAAAATAGAAATCTCCAACAAATTTTGGGTGGGTTCCATGCAATACAACCTCGGGCCCACCATGGCTGACGAAGTGCACCTGCACGCCCTCTTCGCTTCCCAGTATTGTGATTCTGAGATTGTTTGCTTGCCACTTTGTCTGGGCTCCAATGACTTGAAGGAGTCAGTTTGAGGGCAATCAATATGTTAGTATTATGGGTATGATATGTACAGCAGTTCAGTTCTAACTCTGTCATGCTCTCACTGTGGAGTTTGCATTGGCAGCATGGACAGGATGGTTAGGGTTTAAAAGTCTGGTTAAATTCAGTCTTTGACCTATTTTCAGAAGACCGGTGAAGGGTGAGGCTCGACTACAGGGATGAAAAGGTGGTTAGCGATAATGGGAAACTCTGCAGTAAGACCCGGGCGCGAGGTATACACTCGACCCGTAGGACAGCTACTGAGAGGGAGACCTCGGAATATGGGCAAGGGACTCTCTTGCAACGAGGGAGGGTGCTCTAAGGCGTGGGGAACGCGAAAGGCGCGGTGCGCGTTATGGTCTATACGCGCGAGTCGTCGTGAGCACAGATACGCGATAATCCAATCGTATATTGGGTACTTTTAGAATCTAACTATGGCTAAGGAGTGGGGAGTGCGCGAAGTGTGTGAACTAAAGTCCAGTAAGGTCTCTATATACTGTATCTATAAGCGCGAAGGCGCGCGGTCCCGAGTAATTAGTATGTATGTAACTATATGTAAGGCGCGCGCTCGGGTCCGAAGTGGACGCTTTTTGTAGCAATTGAGATAACTTACCAGTAAATCAGCAAGGACAAGGGGCGGACGGGTATGTGGAGATAGGCGCGAGGCGCGCGAGCGCGCTAAAGCGCGCGCGCGCTGGACGTGGTGATTTGAGCCTGTAGGACCTCAATATCAATAGGTAGACGCGATGTTCCTTACACCGGACCCAAACCAGTCTGCGCAAACTCAACCTTGTACTGCAACCCGGACTGAACTCTTAGAAACCTGTCAAGCACAGTAGCAATGAGGTTCACAGTCAGTTGCTGACTGGTTGCAGATGCAACCAGTCCATAACTGCATAGGACCACTCCCTCACACTTATATTTGTGTATTTGACTAATTATCTCATTTAGAAACATCATTCTATGTATCCTACACTTGCAAGGATTGCTATGGACATCTGTGCAATTCCCGCATCATCTGTACCCTGCGAATGACTCTTTTCAGGTGGTGCAGAGACTGCCACTGACCATCGCTCTCATCTCGGTGCTGAACTCTTCGAACAATTACAGATGCTCAAATTCTCATGGTGCAAGACTCTTGCTAACTCTGCTCAAGCAAACTCAGGTATTGTTGAGGAAGTTTTGCTAGATGAGTACAAAGATTTTCTTCTTGTGGATGAGGGCATTGTGCAGTGGGAGAACGAAGCTGGTGAGATTGAGACCATTTTGTAGTAGTCTGTACTATCTGAGTCATGTTCATTTGCATAGCTAAATATTTGTGTTTCATGCAACCGGTCCTGGTATAGACTGGTTGTGGTCGACTTTTTATCAGTCTGATGTTAGATGTTGAACAATGCAACCATGGCAAATTAAGGGAAGCCAAGACCAAAAATTTGGTCTTAAAAAGTTATGGTATGGTTTGGTCTGCAGTCTTTGACCAGTTGCAGGACTGGACTTTTAAAGTCTAAGGATGGTCAGTCCAAGTCTATACAGAAACTGAACAGCCTTTTGAATCCAGTGTGTGACAGGCTTTAACTCATATTGTGTACACCATGATGTGTCACTTCTAGACTAATTGACTTCAGCTGAAATTCACAATTCTGACTAGCGCCTGTGGCAGGCCAGCGCTCTGAAATTTACAGATTTACAAATTTACCAGGTGTACCATGTCTTACTTCCAGCATTTGGTGAGTCTGTCACTTAAACTCGACTTAACTTGACTTAGCTCACCTAAACCTGACTTAACACTGACTTAGGCTCAACAATGTGTGCTCTAACCCTCCTTTGAGGTTGCAGCCTGCATGCTGCACATGTTCAGTACAACAACTTGCGCTGCACCCTGTGCTGGCTGACCTATGCCCCAACAAGCTTGGCCCTGGTGAATGTTTTTTTTCTCGTCAAACCTTTATTCTGACCCATCATGAATTAGGCTGCACAGAGTGCAGCAAATCATACATCTTCCCATAGTGGCAAGGAGTACATGCAGGAACAGATTCAGGACATGCTCAGACTCAGTACAACAACTTGTGCTGGCCAACCCATGCCCCAACAAGCTTGGTGAGTGTTTTTTTATCAAACCTTTATTTTGACCTGTCATGGATTGGGCTGCGTGGAGTGCAGCAAATCATATGTCTTCCCATGGTGGCAAGGAGTACATGCAGGAACAGATTCAGGACATGCTGAGACTCAGTACAACAACTCACACTAGCCAACCCATGCCCCAACAAGCTTGGCCCTGGTGAGTTTATTTTTTGTATCATCAAACCTTTATTCTGACCTGTTATGAATTGGGCTGCACAGAGTGCAGCAAATTATACATATTCCCATGGGAGCAAGGAGTACACACAGGATCAGATTCAGGACATGCTTAGGCTCAGTACAACAACTCGTGTTGCATCCCACACTGGCCAACCTATGCCCCAACAAGCTTAGCCCTAGTTGTAGCTAACTGCTCTCAGCATACACCACATGAACCACATGGACCCAAAGCTATTCACCCTACTCTCACACCACACAGACCCAAAGCTATTCACCCTACCTGCTCTTGCACCACACGAACCACACAGACCTGAACAGATTTAGGACATGCTAAGACTCAGTATAACAACTCATGCTGCATCCTGTGCTGGCCAACTCATGCCCCAACAAGCTTGGCCCTGGTTGTAGCTAACTGCTCTCAGCATACACCACACGAACCACATAGACCCAAAGCTATTCACCCTACCTGCTCTTGCACCACATGAACCACACAGACCTGAACAGATTCAGGACATGCTAAGACTCAGTACAACAACTTGTGCTGCATCCTGTGCTGGCCAACCCATGCCCCAACAAGCTTGGCCCTGGTCATAGCTAACCACTCTTAGCATTCACCACACAAACCACATGGACCCCAAACTATTCACCCTGCTCTCACACCACACAAACCACACAAACCCAAAGCTATTCACCCTGCTCTCATACCACACAGACCCCAAGCTATTCACCCTGCTCTTGCACCACACAGACCCCAAGCTATTCACCCTGCTCTTGCACCACATGAATGACACAGATCCCAAACTGTTCATCCTGCCTTTGCAGAGCATGATTGCCAGTTGTGTGTGGTGGCTGTACAAGCCCCTAACAATTTAGCAATGCTCACTCCTATCCATTAACTACCACTGCCACCACCACCACCACCCCAATCACTGTCGGGGATGACAACAACAGGTGCTATGGCTGATTTGTGGAAGGTACATGCCTTAGTGCTATGTCATCTGTGGTCTGGCAAGTACCTGTGTAGCTGCTTTCTCCTGTCGCTGAATGGGAGACACTCACCAAATTTGCACTTGAGGAATTCAAGGGTCATGTGCAAGACAAAGATAGGTTGTTGATGATGGTCATCAGAGTTGATGCAGGGTAAGACAATGGGCCAAATGGCTCACAAAACCTCACTGATCTGCCACTCCCCCTAGTTCCTGGCTCTGCACAGTCTGCACCCCTCAATATCTTCCATTCATGCAGTCCAGTGAGAACCCTGAGCTGCACTGCACATTGATGTATGCAATTGTTGCCCTGGCCAGTGCCCTTTGCATGCCCACTTTGTGTTTGGTGGAGTAGACCATCCTCCAATTTGGATGGCACCACCCTGGATTGTAAGATGTCTGCAAGAGCTGCCGCAGATCTTTGGGTTTACTTGGTCAATGGTGAGCATCAATTCCTCCTCCTAAATGCTGTAGAGGCAGACTGAGTGCACACATCTGCAGGCCAACCACAAGGCTGGATGGGAGCTTGCTTCCTTATCCAAAGCTAACAAAATCTGTGCTGTACTAACTGAAGACAGCAAAACATTTATGTTTGGTGCCAAGCAAGTCATTCAACTGTGAGTTGCTGTGATCCTTGATTTGATTTCTTCTGACTGTCCAACTGAGCCATTTACAGTGCTGTCAGGATTGGTAGTGAAATCAGAGTCGACATGTACCTGAACCCTGCTATTCCTTCATCTGATGGTGATGAGCCTTGTGGCCCTTGTTTTACATCAACCTAGTTGAACCTCATACATCTTGCTAGCTTTTTTAAGTCATGCCTAGGCTGGGGGTCCGAAAAAATACATGGCTACCTCCAGCGCAAAACAAAAACATTGTTGTTTGGCTAAACAAAAACTTCCTGCCTAGAAAACCTGTGAAAACCTGCCTATCTGCACTTTTGTTTTTAATGTCTATTGTCTATTCCAAAGGGAACCCAATGCCTGTTGTGACCCCAGGCCCAAAACGGTAACAGATCAAGGTTCACATGACACCACATGGCGTCATGTGGCATTTTGGCTGACTGCCAAGGGTAAATCTCTCAGGATAAGTATGCCCATTACACGGCCAACCCTGTAATTTGTAATTCGAAGATATGGGTTTCTGGTACCCTGTTATCACTCAGATATTACTCAGCTCCATCAAACCCTGCATCAGGAAAATCTCACATCTCCTTTTCAGTCTAGTTCATTCTGAAGAAAGTTATCAAATAAAAAAAGGAAACCACTGATGTTACTTATTCTACTGACACCACTTTTTGCAAACTTGGTTCAAATCAGTGTTGTAGTATAAGATGTGAAAGTGAATTAAGTATGATAAGACATTTTTTTGACAAACTAGTATGCAAATGGTAACAACTACTAAGAATCCAATGGCACCGAGCCATAGGGAACAAAGGGATCCAATGCCAGTGTATTCTGGATGTAGTACTAGCAATGTGTTTCATGATGGGACTTTAGTGCGTGTCCATTGTAACACTAGGAGGTTGAGGTTGGCAACTTCTCGATTTTAGCCTCCATCTTGGGGGTTAACCTTGCCATATGAGATTCCTCGATGGGGTGTGCTTTGGGTAGCAGTCAGATGTAGGTAGGAAGTATAAATCAGAGGCATGCACCATAGAATTATGACAAAGAGAAGGGGCTGCCTGGTACATGAACCACACAGACTCCAAACTATTCATCACCCTGCAAAGGTTATCTGCCTCATAAATCATATGGCCCCACAATTCACCTCCCAATGAACTGTATGTGTCAGTTTTAATGCTAGAGGTCAAGGTTGGCAACCCCTCAATTTTAGCCTCCACCTTGGGGGTTAACCTTGCTGTACAAGATTCCTCGATGGGGTGCACTTTGGGTAGCAGTCAAATGTAGGCAGGAAGTATAAATTAGAGGCATGCACCATAGAATATGATAAAGAAAAGGGGCTGCCTGGTACATGAACCACACAGACCCCAAACTATTCACCACCCTGCAAAGGTTACCTGCTAGAGGTCAAGGTTAGCAACTTCTTGATTTTAGCCTCCATCTCGGAGGTTAACCTTTCCATACAAGATTCCTTGATGGGGTGTGCTTTAGGTAGCAGTCAGATGTAGCTAGGAAGTATAAATTGGAGGCATGCACCATAGAATATGATAAAGAAAATGGGCTGCCTGGTACATGAACCACACAGACTCCAAACTATTTATTGCCCTGCAAAGGTTTTCTGCTAGAGGTTGAGGTTAGCAACTTTTTGATTTTAGCCTCCATCTTGGGGGTTAACCTTGCTGTATGAGATTCCTCAATGGGTGCACTTTGGGTAGCAGTCAAATGTAGCTAGGAGGTATAAATTAAAGGCATGCACCATAGAATATGATAAAGACAGTGGGCTGCCTGGTGCATCAACCAAGTCAAGGGAATACCCAATAAGCACACACTCAATGGATCTATTATAGATTTTGGGATTGTGCCAATTTTGAATCAAGATGAAAGCGTGGGAGCCGATCTCACACAGATGAGAGGGGTCTGGTTTGTGACTAAACCATCGCTCAAAAGGTGTGTGACCTGCCTGTGAGGTCACAGGGGTATGGTTTGACAAATAACATGCAGTTAGCACAAATTCATCCCATCAGTTAGGGGGTACATTGCAGGAGGTACACATGGTACATGCTTTGCCCATAAGAGTTTGATGAAGTCATTCAATTCGACTGTTCTGAGCAGATTTGTATGGTGCAGTGAACTGGTGTTGTGTACCTCATGTGAGAAGCCACTCATGCATGGTCTCGGATTTTAGTTCACCATTGTCAGATTGGTAGATACCTACTCAAAGACCAGTTTTGAGTTCTCTTGCGCATTCCCAAGTGATAAGTGATGTGGAAGCATCACTTTTGGAGGCAAGTGGGATAGACCAGCAGTAAGAAGAGAAATCATCAATAATGTCCATTATGTATTTATTTCCTGAGGTGGATACAGTGTCCGGATGTTCCATCAAGTCAACATGGACAACAGCTAACTGTCTTCTTGCACGAACCCCCACCCTAACCTTAGGAATGCAGGACTTGGTCTGTTTTCCAAGAATACATTTGTCACAAATGGGAGGTTGGGTAGAAAGGTCAATGGGCATACCGGTAGCATTGCCGGAGTGCACAAGATCATACACAGCACAGTAATGAGTGTGGCCTAAGCGGCAATGCCAGGATTGTAAGTTGGGCTGGCGTTGAGCGAGGAATGCATGATCAGCTGAGAGTTAACCACCAGACAGGGCATAGAGACAGCGGGAAGTAAGAGTCTCTGTCAACATGCAGGTGCCACTGTGAGCCTGAATCCAACAAGATGAAGCATTGAATGATGTGACACAATGATGGGCAGAACAAATGGCTGATACAGAGATAAGGCGCACAGTGGCCGTAGGGATGAAGAGAGCATGATCAAGGGTAAGATGAATCCCCTTCGCGATGATGAGATGTATAGACCCAATCCCTACAGCCTGTATGGATGAACTGCCAATGCCACTAACAATGCATGGGGGACAGGACAGAGAGAGTAGAAGTCAGATTCCATGTTGCTAATATGGATGGAGGCCCCACTGTTGAGGAAGAAAGGGATCAGTGAGGGGTCAATGATTGTGCGTGAGTGCTGATTAGGTGCCTTATAGGTGAGTCTAGCAAAATCAACTTGTTGTACATGTTTGTGCCAGTTGATGCTCATTTGAGGTTCTTCAACTGCAGCAAAGAGGGCATTGTACTCTTCATTGTTGAAACCTGGGAGATCTCAAATATAGGCAGAGGGGAGTATATCATATGCTAGGCCTGTGAACTTTTGAGTTGTAGGAGAAGACTCAGATGGAGGGGTAGAGTTAGGTGCAGAGGCAACATAAATGGCCTCATGGGTTTTGCTATTGAGGAGGTAAGCACGTCCAGCAGTGTCATAGCATAAACCCTCAGGTTTCCCAGTTGCGGCAGGTTTAGTGGCTGGTTTAGTAGCTGTAGTTCCTTTAGTGTCACAAGCAGCATGTCTGCAGGACAAGACCTCCTCTTGTTTGCCTTCCATAGCTCCTCCCTTACCAAAACAATATTTTGTGATGTGCCCCCAGTTCTTACATATGGTACAGCAAGAGGAATGGCCAGTCATGCCACATTCAGAACAGGTTTGACCTGGGTGTGCTTCACGGCTGCAGTTTCCCTTACCAGAGGCATCTAAGGCCATATCACTGGACCCTTTCTTGTCTGCATCAAGGAGCTGTTGCTCCATGTCAAGATGTGAGCAAATGTTGGCAGGCCCGTATGTAGTTATAGAGGTGCTAGTGGATAGTGCGTCTGCAATGTGGTTTCGGACATGGGGAAGCTCGTAAGTCATTGCATTGGGCATGATGATCATTGTAAAATCATCCTCTTTTGGGATCCTGATAGCATATATGCACCTAACCATGTTGCTAATCTCTGTGCTCGTGGTGGAGAGGCGCTCCAACCAATGGTATTGCATAGTGAGGGCTTGTTGGATCAGCAGGATTTGTGCGATAGGACCTATTTTCTCATGCCAAGATTGTAGAGCTCCCCAGGCTAGATGTGCATTCAAGTAGGGATGCAGAAATTCTTGTTCCTTGGGGCTGGAACGAGTGCAAAGTGCTGCGGTAATGCAAAGGTTGTTAAGGTCCCAATGACCGGTGCTGAAAGGATCAGCGGTTTGGTCAGGATGTGGGATTAAACCAAGAATATACCCACCACCATGCTTTAAGAACAAGTAGTTTTCCATTTTGTCGGACCAAATTCCCCAGTTGTTCTTGCTTCAGTCCAAAATCTTGATCTCCTTGAGGTCCGTTTGACTCAGAGTAATTGCTGTGATGGAGGGTTGAGTTACTGGGGTCACAATGGTGACAACAGCAGCGGCGCCAGTCTGAGCCATAGTTGGTGTGGTAGATATTGAGATAGGTTGGACAGTGGGGATAGCAGGAATGGCAAGATGAGCAGTTGGAGGGTTGGGGTTTGCGGCACTTTGTGCAGTGCTCTGTGAATATCTATGGGGTGGTGCCATGATATGTGTTCAAGGTCAAGAATGATAAAAAGGGGAGATATATTCCTTCAGATTTATATATGTGCTCAAATGTGGCAGTGAACAAGCTTCTCACTTGAAGAGGAAATAGTCCTATATTTGGCAAGCCTAATTTTAAGACTTGCTGAAGATTATTTGTCACACGCTCAAGGTGTAAGTGTCTGAATCAGGCAGTAAGGGCACTGATTAGTCCTTTGGCAGTTTCTGGCTGTTTGATTACAATGAGCCAGGGCTCATAACCTATAAGGACTAGAGACTTATATCAGCATTCCACTATCTGATGTAACAGACTAAAGAAGAGAGAGAGATGTGTAAGGACACTATGTCCTCTACGCCCCGACCACATCTCCAAAACTGAACTCTAACGCTCAGACCATTCGACGCATCTAGACCGTCCATGTGACTCACCGATACAGAAAGTAACACCTTCGTTAGCTCACCATCGCCGTCGTCCAGCACTGCCTAGCCACTCCTTGCAACAAACTTTCATTCCATTGACATCACCACTCTCGTTAAAATACCAAACTATACCCATTCATACCAAAGATTACTCCTCCCTCTCATATTTTCCATTCATTCTACCCTGTAAGGACCAGCGCCACTCCCTTCAGCACCCGTCCTCTCATAATCGTCGGTCAGGTCCTACCCGAAGACCCTTGCCGTTTCGCACTTATATACAGCCATGTACCCTCATATCTAGCAGTGAATTCTATTCCCAGTTCCCGCTCCAAGTACGACCTAAAGCCTCGCAGAAAAAGTCCTCATCTAAACACATTCGATTTATCTTTTCACCTATATTCCTTGATCTGTTTCTAACCATACTGAATCCATTCACAATTCCCTTCGAACTCAAGAAGCCGCCTTACATATTGGAGCCCACCGTGAGGGGATTGTTTTTGAACACCCCTTCGCATTTCGAGTTTGATTCGTGAATCTAATTGCTGATTCTATAGTCGTTCTCTTAGTACTTGGTCGTCAGACCACCCGCCTTCGCCATTTCGAAATACTACCACCCTAACGTGCAGATTCAACTTGAACAGAAGGAAAAGCCACCTGCACTGGCCCCGAAAAGCATTACTCAGTCCAGAAAACGAAGGACCCGGGCTAACACTTTCGACGCTCTCGCCACCTCTTCATTAATAGATTCACCTGTGCCCTTTCCTTATTCGAAACCATCCAGCAACCACCAAACACCCATCCATTCCAATTTCGAACCACGTCTTACAGATACCTCAAACAATCCTTCTGAATCCTCGCTTTTGGACGATAATACCATTAATCAACTTCATCATTCAAACTCTTCACCATTCCCTATCATACCCCCATCTTTCACTCTTAGGCCAACTGTATTCAACCCCAACACGCCTTCACAACCATCTATAGATTCTAAATACTCAATCATGGAGCTCACTGTCCCTACGCCCTCGGCCCCTCTCATTCCTAAACCTCAATTTCTTTCCCAAATCAGCTCATCGTCCACTCTACCTGTCGTTCCCTCTCAGCCAGGACCAGTCCCTACCTTTCTTCAAAGCATCGTTCCCCAGACACTCGCAACCTCCTTCATACCATCTCAGCCATCGAAAGCCATGTCTAACGCCTCCAAAGGCATCAATGCGATGCCTGGCGCTAACTCCAGCAAAGCACCAACATTTAATGGAGAAACTTCGGAACTCTTAGAGTTTTTCGAACTTTTCGAGGATACAGCGGATGCATGTGCTCTCACCAGTGCTGAAAAATGTAAGATGATTGTCTGCTATGTGGACCTCCAAACGAAACGTTTCTGGGTAACGTTAACGGGGTACGAAAGCAAGGATTTCGCCCTCTTCAAAGCCAATATTTTAGCCCAATATTCGGGCGCTGCAAAAGGGCAACGTTATACCCTTCGCGATCTTGAACGAATCATAATCAGCAACGTTGAGAACAATATCGCAACGGAAACAGAACTTCAGCAGTACTATATACAGTTTCGCCCTGTAGCTCACTGGCTCGTCGCTAACAACAAAATATCGACACAAGAACGCGACCGATACTTTTGGCAAGGCTTACCAGCTACAACTCAACGTGCCATTGACAGACGGCTAGAGTTGAAGGACCCAAATTATTCAAGAACCGAAGCTACGGATTTCAAAGAAGTGCTCAAGGCCGGACGCTTCGTGTTCTCCGACGATGCTTTCGATGTGGACCTTAATGAGCCTATAGCAGCCAGAATACGTACCATATGAGGGGACGCACAGCTAGGACCAAGGTCACTGTTCCCTGGGACTCGGAGGAAGAGGAAGAAAGAAAGGATGTTCGAAGGGAAGTCCAGACGAAGAAAGTAGCTTTTACGCCTACTGTCTCTACTCCCATCAAATCGACAAAAGACGAAGTTGAAGACTTAGCCCGCCAGATGCACGGATTAGACATTGGGGACGTTGCTTACTCTGTGTGCTATACTCACCTTGTCTATCTTGCTCCTGCAGCAGCTCAAGCATGGGCACCCCCACGTTCAAGGCAACTCGTGAACACGGCCACGTCGCACTCAACCTCATCTCTGCCATACCTGCCATTACCCCCCCTCCAGCAATCTTCTAACCCCCAGCCAAACTCGTCGTGCTTCTTCTGTGGAGGACCCCATGCTATCTGCACATGTTCAATCGCTGGCGACTATCTTCGAGCAGGACGAATCATTCGTGATGGTCAGTATTTCACATACCCAGATCGGACCTGGATACGACGTACGGGAAATGAGAACCTGAAGCAGGCCATTGACGCTAGGTATGCCCTTCCAGCATCAACTACCCCAGCAACTGGATCAAATGCCATACCCATCGAAGTGCCCAGACATGAAAATACCCCCCCAACTACTACCATCTCCGAGATCCCTGAATCAGCGTTTGTCACTGCCTCGTATTTTCTCCAGTGCGACCATATCACTGAAAGTCACGCGGTCGCAGTCACTATAGAGGAAGAAGAAGATCCCCAGGCAGGAGGAGTGTTAGCAGTAACTCGCTCAAAAACGAAAGCCGTTCCACCATCTGAAGACCCAATCCCTTTTCCGGTAGCCCCTTCACCTTCGAAACCCACCGAAGCTCCCGTCATCGAGAGTCCCAAGACTCCTGCCTTCAAATATGAATCCAAGACAGCTGCACCAGAAGCCACACAACGAATATACCGAAACATCTTAAACACGGTAGTACCTCACCTAACCGTTGCAGATTTACTTGCGGTTAGTCCGGAACTTCGTAAGGAGGCAGTAGAACATTGTCGCACCCACCAAGTCCCCATGGTTACCACAGCTCTTTCCACCAATGTGACGACCTCTCCAGCTCCTCCAGCTCAAATCGAGCATGCAACGCCTCTACGAGAGATTCGTGTCACCTTGAATGGGACGCATTCGGAGTTAGGACTATTAGACGAAGGATCGGAAATAGTTGTCATTCGGGAGGACATATGGAAGAAGACAAACGCGCCTATCAATAAGAACGTCCGCATGCGCATGCAAACTGCGAATGGAAGCTCACAGGAGATGGCCGGATGTCTGGAAATGCTAGAGATAGACGTCGAAGGTATCAAAACTTGGGTACACGCTTATGTTGTACCAGATGCACCCTATAGACTTCTCCTAGGAAGACCATGGCAGAAACTCGTCCGTTTATCCAAGTCCGAAGACGCTGACAATGTTCGCATTACCATCACAGACCCTCTCAACACCTCCAACACTCACACCATTACCACTCTCCCCCGTCCTTGGCCATCTCTACCGCAAACCCTTGCACTTACAGCGGCCACCTTCTCAAGTATTCCCCCTCCTTCCAGTCCAACGAAAACATTGCCCGGCCGACAAGCTCAACAGACATCTATCATGCCATCAAGTCATTCAAACCCCCTCTCCATTCCTTCTATCACCAGCCCTTCCTTTGCCGAACTCTTGCTGCAAGAAAACTTTGAAGTGGATCCAGGCCGTCGTGTTTTTCTTTATAAAAAAGTAGCAAATAAAGTTAAACCTGTAGCAACGACGATGCCTGCCCATGCTCGCATCATCCGGCGCATTCCCGAAGATACGCTCCAATCCCTCCCACTCCTTTCTCAGAACCCTCCCACATTCCATCCCGGCTCCCGTTTATCCCAAAACCGCATGAACGAACTCGGCATCTTCAAAAACAACTTCCTATGGCCTGAAGAACACAAGTTGGCTGCACATGTCCTCAGCAACAACGAATTAGCACTTGCCTGGGACGAGTCAAAGAAGGGATGTTTCCAGGAGGACTATTTCCCACCCGTTATCATCCCCACCATCGAACACACCCCCTGGGCTGATCGGCAACCTCCCATTCCCCCCAGCATTCGTGACGAAGTCATCAAACTCATCAAGTCCAAAATCGCATCCGGTGTTTACGAGGCATCCAACAGCTCATATCAGTCAAAATGGTTCTGCGTCGCAAAAAAGAATGGATCCATATGTATCGTCCATGACTTGCAAAAACTCAACTCTGTTACAGTCAAGGACGCAGCCACAATGCCTTACGTCGAACTATTTGTGGAGCAATGTGCTGGACACGCCATCTATACTATGATGGACCTATTTGTTGGATTCGATCATCGTGCACTCGCGGAAGAATCTCGCGATATAACCACGTTTCAGACCCCGCTGGGCACCTTTCGACTCACTGTGCTACCCCAGGGCTGGACGGACTCTCCTGCCGTGTTTCAGAATGATGTAGCATTCATTTTGCAAGAGGAGACAGAGATAGCCCCCAACTTCCAGGACGACGTAAATGTACTTGGCCCTCACACCCGCTATGAGCTTAGTGATGGCACACACGAAGTCCTTTCTGCTAACCCTGGCATCCGAAGATTTGTTTGGGAGCATTGCGTAGATGTCAACAGGATCTTACATCGTTTGAGACACGCCGGCGCCACGGTCTCAGCATCAAAACTCTTCTTATGCGTCCCTGAAGTCCTAGTTGTAGGGCAACTCTGCTCGTATGAAGGACGCAGCCCAGACTCTGCCAAAGTATCGAAAATATGACACTGGCCACCATGCACATCACGTACAGAAGTTCGCGCATTCCTGGGCACCGCGGGAACTATTTGAACATGGATCAAGGACTATGCACGTATCGCGCGTCCCCTCACAAATCTTACCCATGCTAACGTTCCTTTTGAATGGAACCAAGAAGCCCAGGATGCTATGGAGGAGCTGAAAAAGGCCATCATCATTTCCCCCGCTATTCGACCCATCAGCTACACCTCTTCCAATGAAGTGATATTGGCAGTAGACTCCTCCTATCTCGCATGCGGCTGGATCCTATTTCAACTCGACACTGAAGGCCGTCGTCGTCCAGCCCGTTTTGGCTCTATTACCTGGAATGATCGTGAATCTAGATATTCCCAAGCCAAAATTGAATTGTATGGTCTTTTTCGCGCACTCAGAGCTGCAAAAGTATGGCTTATCGGACTCAAATGTTTCACTGTCGAGGTCGATGCAAAATACATTCGTGGAATGCTCAATAATCCCGATATTCAACCTAATGCAGCTGTAAATCGCTGGATCACGGGAATATCACTCTTCGACTTTACCCTCAGACATGTTCCAGGAGATAAACATGTAGCGCCAGATGGTTTGTCTCAAAGACCCTCAGCACCTGAAGACAAACGAAACTTAGAGGAGACGTCAGAAGATGTTGAGGAATGGATAGATGAAATTTTGGAGTGTGGTATATGGACAGCTAAAGAATTCGATAACGAACAGTCACCCTCACACAATGCTTTTGTTTATAAAGCAGAGAATATCGCGCACAGACCTGACCCCGATATTCCCTCCATGGAAACTTCCCTGCGCCTCAATAATGAACTTCACGCAATCCAGAATTACCTTGAAACTTTCACTTTCCCCCCTAATATCCCCAGTACCAGTCACCATCGCCTTCGTAAACGTGCACTTCAGTTTTTTATTCGAGGACATCAACTATGGTGCAAGGAACCTAATGGTCATCATCAGCTCATTTTATTTGATTCTGACAGACTTCGAATGATGCGAGAGGCACATGACTTACTCGGTCATAAGGGTTTCTACTCAACCCAACGCACCATCTCGGATCGTTTCTGGTGGCCTTCACTCGATAAGGACCTCTCATGGTACCTTAAAACCTGCCACCAATGTCAAATCCGGTCCGTCGAGAAAGTCATAATACCCCCTACTATCTCAGTTCCTGCGACTCTCTTTCAAAAAGCATACACCGACACCATGTTCATGCCAACATCCCACGGGTACAATCGCATAGTACAAGCCCGTTGTTCCCTGTCCTCCTGGCCGGAATGGCGAATGTTGAAGACAGAAACAGCATGCACCTTAGGTGCATTTCTTTTTGAGGAAGTACTATGTAGATGGGGAGTCATTGAAGAGATTGTAACAGATAACGGAGCCCCATTCATCGCTGCAGTGGACTGGCTAGCGCAAAAGTACGGGATCTATCATATTCGAGTTTCAGCTTACAACTCTCAAGCAAACGGCATTGTCGAACGCTCACACCGAACTATCCGCGACTCCCTCGTCAAAGCATGCAACAGTGACATCACACTATGGCCAAAAGTCACCCCTCACGTGTTTTGGGCAGACCAAGTTACTACACGAAGATCCACTGGACACTCGCCTTATTACCTTGCTCACGGTATAGAACCTCTGCTCCCATTTGACCTAGTAGAAGCCACCTTCATGCTCCCGGACATATCCACACTCCTTTCCACTTCAGAACTAGTCGGATTGCGCACCCGCCAACTCCTCAAACGAGATGATGATCTCTCACTTGCGCGGGAACGACTTTTGAAAAGCCGCCTCACATCTATCAAAGACTTCGAACGTCGTTTTTCCCGCACCATTCACGACTACAATTTTAAACCCAGCACACTTGTACTTGTCCTAAATAAGAAAATTGAGGCCGCATCGAACGCAAAATGCAAGCCTCGATATTTCGGACCCATGGTCGTGATCTCGCGCTCCACAGGAGGATCGTATCGTCTCGCCGAAGTAGATGGCTCTGTTTTGAAACTCAAGTTCGCCGCCTTTCACCTTATTCCTTACCACCCCCGCTCCCCGAATTCTCTTGATGTCACTCAATATATAAACGTCGAAAATCTTGCCGGTACCACCGTCGACAAAGATTAGATGTGTTCTCTCCAAGCCTTCGTCTCGTTTTGTCTTGTTCTCATTGCACTTTTCTTCAAACTTTTTCTTTGATTAACTACTATACTTTTTTTTAGTTTATTAGTTGGAAGATCGACCGAGGACGGTCGATATTCGAAGTAGGGAGGGGATGTAAGGACACTATGTCCTCTACGCCCCGACCACATCTCCAAAACTGAACTCTAACGCTCAGACCATTCGACGCATCTAGACCATCCACGTGACTCACCGATACGGAAAGTAACACCTTCGTTAGCTCACCATCGCCGTCGTCCAGCACTGCCTAGCCACTCCTTGCAACAAACTTTCATTCCATTGACATCACCACTCTCGTTAAAATACCAAACTATACCCATTCATACCAAAGATTACTCCTCCCTCTCATATTTTCCATTCATTCTACCCTGTAAGGACCAGCGCCACTCCCTTCAGTGCCCGTCCTCTCATAATCGTCGGTCAGGTCCTACCCGAAGACCCTTGCCGTTTCGCACTTATATACAGCCATGTACCCTCATATCTAGCAGCGAATTCTATTCCCAGTTCCCGCTCCAAGTACGACCTAAAGCCTCGCAGAAAAAGTCCTCATCTAAACACATTCGATTTATCTTTTCACCTATATTCCTTGATCTGTTTCTAACCATACTGAATCTGTTCGCAATTCCCTTCGAACTCAAGAAGCCGCCTTACAGATGACATGAACCAAAACATCTATAGTAACACCATATTCCAAACATCATACTCCGACATGCCATGGTCGTGTTGCACATTGCACATCAAGATGCATTAGCTATAATGGTATTGGAGCTTGGAATGTTACACAAACTGGCAAGACTGAATGCTTGCGATCATCGGTGAAAATAGGAGGGGTATCCTCATCAACTGATGGTTTGGTTGGCAAGTCTAGTGAGATATTTCCAGGGCTGCAGCAGCCTAAAAATGATTCAAGACACATTAGATAGAATGGAGTTGCATGAACTGGCAAGACTGAATGCTTGCAGTCATTGTTATGAACTGGGATAGTTCTTAACAACCGAAGTTCAAAAGAGAACTGTCATTGGTTGGAGGTTATCTATAAGACTATGATGACAGTGAAGTCTATCACAGAATATCAAGGTTTCAGGCTAACAACAAGGAGTGCTCAAAGTTAGAGTCAAAGGTTCAGACGGCCTAAGCTTGGAGGGCTTAGGTGATGGAAGATCAAATATCAGGTAAAACCCAGTAAGATTCAAGTAAGGAACTATGTAGTACAAGGACACATATTTATAGTGAATTGGAGAGGGGGTTTAGGGCAAGTATGAGTAAGTAAGATTACAAGTATTTGCCAGATTAGAAATGGGTGCGGTGAGTCAAAGACGAAACAAGTCAGAAAGCTAAACATACTTTGGCCGAAGTCCTTGAGCAGCTCGACAACATCACGCTGACCTTGTCAACACTTAAGGCTGATCATCTACTTAGCCACTTGATTACTGCTAGTTACTTTGTTACTTGTACTCAAATGTTGTACCATGGTTCTGATAGTCCCAGTATTGTGCATCTGCAGCCCCAAGGAGGAAGGGGAAAAAGCATAGAGAGACGATGGAACTTAGAACAACCAAAACAGGTAGCAGGCCCTGCCACAGATGTGGCCCTGCGCGACTTATTGATCCCCAACTTCCCACAAAGTGGGAGGAGGGTTTTGTCTGATCCAAATCCCCAGGCACCTATACCTCGATGCATGGGAAGATGCGTGGGAACCATTGTCAACAAAACTGTACAGTTGATGATCAATCAACGATCCTAATTTCGGACAGACACAACTTGTCTGTCAATAACTACATTCATAAATCCATAATACACAAACTCGAGATCTTTTGTCTCTATAGATAAACTTGTGTGTACATCTTGTTTCTTTCTGTGTGCTTGTTTTTATTGATATCATATTCAGAATGTCTGTGTTTATGTTGAAACACCCCAGTACGGCGCCTCATGTACTCAATGCTAAAGATTGCCCACCTCACGATATCCTTCATGATATACAATCATATCCTCTGTTTTATGATGCTCTGTACTATCCACAATATCATGAACCTATATATGCAACTGCCAAAAATTTTTGCTGTTGGTCACAATTGTCACTTATCTCCCATAGTCACAGCATGTGTCTCAGATGTGGTTCCATGTGCAGCTTACACAAAGAAAGCTCTCCATGACCCACGAGCCCGGAGGTCAGTCACCTACTAAGAGCTCAAATTTGCTGATGGAGAGCCATGACATCTTTGACATGGACCTGGAGACTGATGACGAATAGCCTGACCCGATAATACTGTTGTCAAAGTTGTAGTGCTGCATCTGATCTGCGAATTGCCTGATTGCTGTACATATTGTCATACTCAAATGTTGTTGTTTATCGATTGCTACAAATCCATCGTTGTTTCTTGAAGTTGAAGTCGGGGACTGGTGCTTTCCAGCGCCGCTACGATTATGTAATGTTGACCAGCCTAACATATGTCGGCAATTTGCGTGTCGGACTTGGACTCAGTCATGCCAATGCCAGTGTTTCCCCTCGAACTCGAGAGAGAGATCATTACCCTTGCTATTGATTGTATGCAGCAAGCTTACTCCCTCCTGTTTGTTTCACAGAGGGTACGTTACTGGTGAGCAATTTCGAATGGTTGAGGCAGAGCACAATGCTATGTGACTAACTACTGCTGCAGGATTGAAATGCTGCTTTATCGAAAAATTGTTCTATCAAATGAAAGTACTGCTATATCCTTTCTCTCATCACTTCGTATTCGACACCGGCGCTGTAGTGATTTCGCTCGAGGAGTTGTGAAATCGTTGTGCATTGAGGGTGATGTACTTCTGAGTACGGCCGTAGAGATCCTTTCGCTATGCAGCGGTACCACCAATCTTGCGTTATGGATAACGCCATCGGACTTCAATGGAACGACAAACCCTCTGCTGCAACCCTTGAATAATCTTCCCCTAATGTCTTTATCGCTTAGTATATCCTTGGTTTTTCGTCACACCGAATTTGTCTCCCTTTCCGCTTTCAAGGCTTTCAGTACAGTAACACATCTTGAAATTCTCAATGGCTGGGTACTATGGAACTCTACCGTTGGTCTGGAGTATCTTGATGGATTGACGCACTTGTGTCTACATATCCATACGCGGAGGACCAAGCCAGAGTTGGTAATGTCCCTTCTCGCTCCCTCACACCTTCAAGTACTTGTTCTCCACATCTCAGAAGATATCAACGTGGTCCAAACTTCCTGGAACTTAATTCTCTTAGCGACTATCGCATCGTGCTGGTATCTCAAGTTCCCACCGCCTGGGGTGAATTTGGAGGTGGGGATATGTCTCTCTGGAAGGGTGCTGATCAGATAGTAGATTGGAGGCGCACTAGTACCCAAGGCATGTCTCTTTATCTTGCAGACACACTTTGACCGGCTAATGCTTTCAATAGGAGGGCCTTTCAGTGTGCCATCATCCGATATTATGCGTTCCTGACGTTCCGGTCAGTTCGTATCGTAATATACTTTGTGGCTAGATAAATAATCATCTTTGATCAGTACGATGTACAGACTTCGATGTGCTACCATATATATCTAGGGAAACGCACGGGTACGGGTAACACCGCGGTTTGTTGCTGACGGGTTTCGCGGGTACGGGTACGGTGTACGATAATCATACCCTTGAGCATACCGTGGCCATTCACCGCGGGTTGGCGGTGTCTGGGCGGGTATGACTTACTGAATCGGGAACCTCAGTGACAGCCACTAAACACCGTCGTGTTGCCTTCCTCTGAGAGCTCGAGGATCACAATTATCGAGCTGACACTTCGCTGTAGAGAAGCTCGAGTCACTACGAGTGAATTTATTGATAAATACGAGAAATCTGCTGAAACTACTGATGACGTCGTAGCAGACACGGTCCGTATGCAACATTTAATCCTACACTGACACTGACAACTATACAGAACGAGGATGACTTTGGCGACTGCTCGCTTGGTTCCATGGCTCGTACTACTAGTAGCGAGCTGGATGAGTTTCTTCGATTACCAACTGTGAAGACCAAGGACCCACTTGCTTGGTGGCAAAACAACTGCCGTGCTCATCCAATGTTGCATCGGATGGCACTCGACTATCTCTCTGTCCCAGGTATGTCACCCTCAAGTGCTCCTTCAATCAATTAGTACTTATTATCTTGCTCAGCAACATCAACTGCAGTTGAACGTGTCTTTTCGCAGGGCTGGCAGCTCCTTCACTTTACTCGCAACCGACTCGCACCATCAACAATTCGTGCCTTTCTCTGCCTTGGAGCCTGGGGCAGAAGTAATCTTCTGGCAATGGAGGACCTTCTAGCATCTGTAAAGAGTCAAAAACGGAAGAGAAACGAAGTCGAGGCTGAGGCAGACGACGAGGAAAAGTATTTGTTGTCATTAATACACTCTTCTTGCTAATGTACCCGCGGTGTTCAGAGACACCGTGGTGTTTTCCATCTAACCGCGGTGTTGACGGGTCGGTGTGTACCCGTACCCGTGACGAGTACGGTGTTGGCGGGTACGGGTACGGTGTCAGCTTTCCGACCCGCGGTGTTACCCGTGCGGAACCCTAGGTGCACGCTCTCGTTCCAAGTGTGTTATAATTAATTGTACGTAGCTTCGGTGAGGGCTCAAGGCCTCAATACAAATGATGCTAATTTACACATTACAGTCAACAACACACTTCGCATTGCATTTTCCTATCTCTCGAAAACATCTACTCCGGCATGTAGATGTACGATGACGAATAGTAGGGCTGCTGGTAATAAAGGTTTACTTTCTACTGGACAGACATCACATGAGACTGCATTCTCACCTACTATTTTTAGCAGCTTTCCACGTTATGGCGGGGCCCCAGAGCTAGTGCTCTCATGTGAATGGCCGGCTCTATCGAGGAAACTGATGATATGGACGAAGAAATCCATGACCATGAGAGGACAAAGGTGGTGAAAAAGGGTAAGGCATTCAGGTGAAATGATTTCTACGTCGTCCACTGTCCTGACCCCCAGTGAAGTCAGCGGACGGAGAAAACTTCTTGATCCACCCGCGCCGTGGCTCCCTCTTTTCGAGTTCGGCCAGAAAATCGTTGATGGAAGGATAAGAGATGTGGAGGTCAGTCTCGAGCTCCAAGTTGGTAAGTATAGATGACATAGAGTTTGTGTTTTGGGAGTTATACGTGGCCTGAGGGGTATCGTTACTTGTCTCAATTCAATTCAATTCAATGACATTCTGACACTTGTTGTAAAGGATTTCAAATCTTATTTGCCTGCTGGCGCATGATAACACCGGGCGTAACTTTGGTTTAGAGTTCCTACTCCATTTTACTCAGGTGATCATCCCTTGGTTTAGTGTCTCCGCTTCTGATTTAGTTTAGAGTTTTCGTCTTTCCGTTTCATTCAAGAATCGGTTTTTTCTTGCTCTGCCTTTACTCGGGTTGACCGCAAGGTTTTATTTAATCACCGTTAGTCCACACAGTTAACTTGATCAGGCCCATCTTGAATCTAATCACGTTGATTGACAGGATCATTTTATTCCCTCGGTTTAATGTCTGCGCTTCTGATTTGGTTTGGAGTCCCTGCCTTTCCATTTTGATCAAGAAATTGGGTTTCCTTGCTCCGTCCTTACTCAAGTTGACCGCAAGGGTTTATGTAATCTCTGTCAGTTCATACACGTCAACTTGATTAGGCTCATCTCACTGATTGACAGAACGATCCCAGAGCCAACTTTACTGAATTGTTGATCGATCATATCACCTGTTCAATCAATACGTATGTGATGTATTGTCCATACAGCTTTGAAGAATGTACGGAGCCGATATTTTAAAGGTGCCGGATCTTCAGAAACGCATGTAGCACGTGATGTTATGTGGGGACTATCGGTACCTGTTTCAATTTCAAGGCCCGTGCTTCATTTCCGCTATGTTTCCTCCGCTAAATTGACTGACCTGCCCACTTCCAAGTTCCCACTTGATATTCTCATCCATGAGCAATGGCGACCCCATCTCCATCTCCATCTGAATCGGACAACAATGAAATTCACCCTCTGGTCGCTCTTAAAAGACGAATCGCTGCACTCGAGGAAGAAAACACAAACCTCCGAGTTCATGGGCTCTCTGAGAAGAAGAAAAGGTATGTCTAGTGTTTAAAAATTCGGTACAATAAGTTAATAAACAATCAAAGAAATGACTCAAATATACACTATGGGCGATCAATTCGAAGGCTCGTATGCCTGACCGAGCGCGTTGAAGATCTGGTAGCGGAATTTAATAGGCGCATTGGACTGGGCGCTATCAATGAATCCAACGCGGACCTGATGGATTCAGACGACCAAGAGTACGTGCATTTTCACAATTTTTACTGGTTAACCCTCAGGTCATGTTCTAGTGAAAACAGGCGGTATCGCTCCTTCAAGAAACTTATGACATGGTGCCCTTCGGCTCGTAAATTGTTACAGTCATCTGCCGAGCACGAAACTCTTGCTTTTGCATACAGCAAGGTGAGATTCACCGAAACAGTGCAAATCATCGCTGTATCTCGCATCCAGCTGAATGAAAGCTCTGATGGGGCCAGAGGAGACGATTGTGCTGGTCTCAAGCGCTCTGTCGCTGAATGGCTGATGGAATGTACTCCCGCGCCGAATCCAGTTATTCACAAACAAGACAAAACTGGTCGGGGTTTTTACAATGACGTGACGGGCAGACTCCTGTGCCCAGTTGATTATGATTGGAGCGATCCCACGTAAGGACTCTTTTATAAGCTGCGCCATGACTAACTTATATCTTCGAAGTGTTCGAGCCTCCATTCGAGACTACCATCCTGATTTTCGCATCACCGCTTGTTCCTGGCCTTCGTTCTTGTACGAGGATGGAGACTATGACCCCCAGAATCCGACAAAGGGTCTACTTAAAGGCAAGCTACTCGTAAAGGTAGGATTGATCTGTGTGGCAGAAGCATACTAAATGCAGTCTCCAGGCGTTTAAACGCGTATTTACCTCTCCGAGTTCCACAGATGAGGAACAACCAGTCGACTCGGTGACTCGTTCTGCACACAACAGGAACAGTGGCGAGCGCCGCACACGGCGTGACGTTGCAACACTACTTGGCATGCGATCCGTCCAACCTCGAGCCATAGCTTATGTGTCTGTTCAGGTACAGACTATTAAACTCGATATTTGCATACTTTACTGATCAGAGGGCCTAGCTGAGATTTGCATTGTCAAGCTCGGGATCTTGGCGCATCATTGATGACGAATTCAACAATCAGGAATTTTATGACAACATAGTCGACTATCTGGAGCTTCCTTCAACACCAGAAGCAGTGAAAGAAATCGATGATCTCTTACTTTGGTGGAATCAGTAAGTACCTTTGACGTCTTTACACTGCCTTCGATTGAGTCATCGGGGTTTCATTTTTTAGAAAAGTTTTTGGTCGAAGATTTGTTTCCGATTATCGCCCGCAGCAGGCAAATAAGATGTCAGTCGCCATGTCTTTGGCCAAAAGGCGTTACCACTAGCTTAGTTGGGTTAGGATGTACTAGTACATAATTGGGCATGTAACTTTATGTTGTGCAATTTTCGGTATAATGAATCAATGATCGAATTTTCTGGCCCCTAACGTCATGTATTGCTGAGTGAGATCCGAGCAGTACGATTGACAATGGCATTAAGACCCAAATTTTCTGTGCAAATGTCGAAGGATAGATAATTTGTTGAAATGTTCTGTGCCACCATATGGTTGATGCGAGTGGTCCACCTTCATCATGCATTTAGTATCTGACAGCCAACATGAATATGATACTTATCCAACTTCAGGTAGCGAGTTGCATATGGTGTTGCAGTATTGAACATTTGATGTGCTTGCGTCAAGGACAGCGTTACGAGTGATCAGAGACACGTCCACATAACTTATACATGTGAGCTACCCACACCATACCGACAATTCTGTCTCAAAGCACCTCACTCTGCAATGAAAGTCACATTAATATCGTATAACTTCAGAATGATATTCCGTGTCTGCTCATGCCAATACTGCAAGCATCTGCCTACAATGTAGGCTAGTGAAAACCGTATACAGCTTATATCTTCCTCGTTGCAAATCTAATCACTAGTCAAATGAGCCTCTTCAACATACCAATCGCTGCTTCTTGATGTTTGACTTCTTGTCACTCATTATACAGGTATTGTACTGCGGTGCATTCCTTACGATTCATCTGCTTACACACTATACTTAAGGGTCCTGGCACATGCATGTAATCATTGTGTAGATTGGCCGCAATGGCTACATGTTTAAAGTCATATATGATGTCCGATAATAGCTAGGTAATCACCTTCCGCATATTTCTGTGACTGTTGCGTAACATCTGACCCCGTGTTGTGTAGTTATAAGGTAGTATATTGTGCAAAAAGGATTAGAATTTCTTCGCTTACATGTCATACCTGGTGATCCGACAAATACATATCATTATTATTTAAATTGGCCAGGGAGGCTAGGTGTTTAAAGGCTTATAAGGCATTATCAAACCACTTGCCATATTTTATCTGATTGGACATATTATGACCATTATAAGGGGGATATAATGGTTTATAGCGCGTCTTGATTTTCAGTGATGTAATCGACTTCAAAAAATTCCGTTATGATGAAACCCCCACTGAACTTACGTTGCAGGGCGCGTGTTATTAGTCCTGGGTCTTGAAGATGACGGAGCATAGTGACAATTCGCAAACAAGCTCTATTAATTTCTTTGATCTATATCGATGTGTAATATACTTGTTTCTTGTCGATTTTTACTGTCAACGTTAAGTATTAAAGAAGCGGTAAAGGAGCCTATTGGCTGCAGCCTTCACACCGGGATCTATTTCGATGGAGGGAGCTGATAGCACGGCGCGAGCAAGCTCGATCTTTGACAGGAGTTCTGCTCGCTCCTCCTCCCGAGCAAACCGTTCTTGCTGAGCCTCAAAACGTTGTTGCTCCAACTCGTCCTTCAGCTTCGAAAATTCGTCCATCGGTGCCATTGACACAACTGTCCGCAGACTCTTGCCATACCTAAGAACATTGTTAACAGAATGAAAAACAAGCCATCCTCAAAGGTCTGACCTGATAGAGAAAAGTTCGAACCACCCTCGAGTATACCATTCATTGATCACTTTGGCAGAAAGTCTCCCAACATCATGGCCAACAGCCTTAGCATTCGTGGTTTGATTCTCGAGTAGATTGGCATCAATCGCAGACCGCGACAGCTTACTCGGCTGCTGCTTCTTCTCAAGGTTTGTAAAGAAGTTCCTGTCGTCATCGGGTGGGTCATCTTCGTCATCATCGCCATTCTCAGTATATCCCTCGAAAACTAAGATCAATAAGTATGTTGCCAGGGAACGAGTGAATTGGCTCTTCATCGACTTCCAGCTATATTTACCCTTGAAATTCGCCACTGAGAGCTAGACAAACCATGAGTATGGGACTCACACACAAACTCAAGACTCGCCTTTTCGAAAGCTGCCTTCGGAGCAAATTTGAGCAGTTCAAAAATATTGTCAGAGTTAGGGCCAAGTATACTCTCGAACAAAAAGGTTTTTTCGTCAGCAGACCAATGAGTAGTTTGCATCACCTCGTCCGCAGGATCACCATCGTCATCCAGGTTAATATCCAGAGGGGAGACATTCTCGTCCATCTTCGTGTTCATCCGTATGGCCTGGGATGAGGATACACGAGGCTTCTTTACTGATCGCGATTTGGAGCAACTGTACCTGCACGAGCACATTTTGCACTGCCTTTGGTAGGTGTGGGTGTGCTAGGCTCGGGACATACTGAAGGCAATGGAAATAAAGACATTTTAGTCCCTCCATTCCATCCTAAGGTGAAATAAGTAGAATCCGCTATTGCCGACTTCAAAAACCTACCACAGTTACCATAATAGTCCAGGCATACATCCTGGCCATCACTACCCCTAGCATTGGATACCCTAGTGCTGTTTACAGTTGTCGAGTGTGCCAGTGGTTGATGTTGCATAGTGCCATACGCTTGACTTCTCCACGCATGCTGCCGCTGTATGCATGCGGTGACAGGGTGAACGAGGGATTTGAGACACAGGAGGCACTGGGAGTACTACTTGAAGTTGGCAAGTTGGACGGCTGCGAACGTGCAAGCTAGAAATTGTGTAAATCAGTCTTATCATTATGAACGAGCTACACTTACAGCCAAAAGAGCCTGTGCATACTCGTCAGACCCCCAATCCATCAGAAAGCAGCTAATATATATGTTAGCTCATATTCCAGCTAAATATTCAAATAAAACTTACCTAGGACCGCTAATGATGGTTTCTCCTGCACCGAAGGACTAACAGAATGGAGTGCGCGTTATTTGTGGGTGTTGGCGAATGGCCGAATGGACAGTGCCTTTAAGATGATCGATATCCTCGATCTGGAAGGTATATCGAAGACCGACCAGGACTGGATCCCGTTCTCGGTGCAATCTAGGCGTTGGATCGGATAGAACCAAGACAGAAGCATGAAACCTTTTCGTCCGTTTGCCTCGACAGGACTATCAGCGACACTCTAAGTTAGACATGAGAGTTCCAGTCACAGGTGCAGAGAGGTCAACGCGAAACTCTAGAGCACCCCATCACGGAAAGTTCAAGAAACCATGCAGGAGTGGCCCACCGAGGCATAGCGGCGAAAAGGGGCTCAGCAAGAGAATGGCAACTTGACAAGCCTATGGTGTCAATTGATGGTAACCGAAAGGGCCCGAACACAGGCCTGGGAGAGTAGCCGGTGAGAGCCCAAAGTTTCCACTAGCGTTGAAGTCAGCTCGATCGCAGCACGTCAATAATGTATATCATACACTCCAACTACGATAGAGTAAATAACAACAAGCTAGGTCGAAGTAGTGTCTGCATAAGATCACACAATGGAATGCAACAAACATTGTTCTCTTATGGACACACTCCTTCTTGCGAGGACAAAAGGCTCACGCAGATGTAGGGATTGCTGATGGTCGGCGGTAGGCGTTGCAGACTTGGAAAGACCCTTACTTCTTCCCCACTCACATGAACTCGTTCACTATCCATGTCTAGGCCATTCGCCCAAGCTTCTGCTGCCCTCTCAGCAGAATCACGGTCTTTGAAGTTGATGAATGCACATCTAAACGCATCTTAGCT
>JABBWL010000535.1:0-29027 GCA_016758765.1 Suillus cothurnatus | reverse complement strand
GTAAAATGCGGAAGTCGGTGCGTGATACCGGTTATCTTTTGTGTCGCGATTCGTTCTTTAACATCTTGCACTTGACAGAGGTATGTTGCGTAGCGTTTAGCAAGGGTTGGATGTGTCTAACTCTAAGTTGAAGACCCTGAAAGGAGTACCTGCGGAAACTCCCATATTCAACAAGGTCATTTCAAGGTTAATATATACATTTGACGCCTCAGATCGCATGAATAACTCTATATCAACGATTATAGAAACTGGAGGTGAAGGCAAGTCGTTGGGGCGTAGGTGTATTCCTCCTCGAGCCAGCCAAGCAGGGTGATCTGATCGTGGAGTACGTTGGAGAGCTTATCTATGAAATGACATTTGACAGCCGCGGGTGAGCAGCGTTCACCCATAAAATTTTCTGTGACTCACTGAGTCGATAGAGAGGTTGCAGATCATCTTGGACGAAGTTATGTCTTTGGTCTCAACAAAACGCTATCCCTAGATAGTTCGCGTGCAGGCAACGTGTCGAGGTTCATCAACCATTCAGGCACTAGTGATACCAGCAGCAAAATGCAGTGTAATTGTCGCGCTTTTGGTATGTAATGTCTGTATCTCTTGATGTCCATTTTAATAATAAAAATCCGGTAGCGCGACTTGTGAGTGGGGAACATCGTATAGGAATATTTGCGAGTTAGATGGTTTACCTACTATCACAGACGCGGAGTGCTGACAACTTACACAGTTATGAACATTGACCCTGGAACCGAGATCCTCATTGATTATGGCCCGTCATTCTTCACGGAGCAAAAGAATGCAGAGGCCACATAAGTCCCGGTCACTTTATCCCATGGCTGACTTATTTTTGCTGCATTTGTAGCTGTTCAAATTAATTTGGCATTGTCAAAGAACAGTCCGTACTTTAAACTGCCACAGACAACATACTTAATTCTGGTTCGACATTGGGCGACCCTAAAGCGTCTAAGGCATTTGCTTCATTACGCTTGCATCGCTCAATTTGGGCGAGATTGTTTCTAACATTCGTACTCATACAATCATCATGTGGCATTACGAGAGACAACGAAATACCACATCTGCACCTTCACGGCCAAACTGGAGGCCACCAGCATGGTTAACTTGTACTACAAGGTCCATAACTGTGGCTGTATGTTTCCATCTTTGATTTTGTGGGAAGTAACTATTAGCAACATTATCAGGCGCCGGAGCCAGCCTGAGCCAGCCAACCAATTCGTTTATCGAATCGGACTCGCTTATTCCTGGCATGCTATGTGTTCATCAAACCAGTCCTCTTATTCCATTTTTCGTTGGCAAGTAACTGCTAATCCTAGTGATTCCACTGTCAATGCACGATGCTCTTGGACCTTGACCAGTCTTAGCTAAGTGGTAAGCTTGACAGGTCAGAAATCTGTTGCGGTTGCGGTTCAAAGGCTGCAAAGTGAAACAAAAAGTGAACACAAGAAGACATAGCCAACGAGAGAACAGATTAGAATCCTGGGTGATGCGGATTCAAACCTGCCGACAATCCCTTATCACACCTTAATAGACAGCTCGGAGGACTTGCGAAGCGTCCTGGAAAAGTGATTACCGCAGAATCGAAGTCTGTTTCCTGGCTTGCGCAAGGTCGAAACCTGCCGACTATGTACAAACTTTTTTCTCTCTCAGAACACACCTTGGCATTCGCTCACGGATGGTTTCGTCGGAGGTTTAGCTAACTTGTCTTAGTCAAGTGGTCATCACAACAGACTTCAAATCTGTTTCTCATGGACTGTGCGAGTTCGAAACTTGTTGAACGACGCGTTGTTTTTCGTCGGAACACGCCTTTAAGATTCGCTTAGGATGGTTTCCTCCGAGGTCCATATCAACTTCGTCTTGGCCAAAGTGAACCATTATTGCGACAGAATTTAAATCTATCTCTTGGACTAGTACCATGCCAGTGCAGGTTCGAAACCTGCCCATACAAGGTTTTTTTTATTGGCATACACCTTGAAGATCACTTGTGGATGGTTTTCTTGAAGGTCCATCTTTAACTGGTATGGTCAGGTGCTTACCGCAACAGAATAAAAATCTGACGACAAAGATTCCCCTATCGAAACACACTTTGACATTCATTCATGGATGGTTTCATCGGATGTGCATTTCAGCTGGTCTTAATCAAGTGGTACTACCGCAACAGAATCAAAATCTGTTCCTCTTGAACTCCGCAGGTTTGAAACCTGCCGAACAATTGTTTTTTTTCTATCGAAACACACCTTGACGGCCAGTCATGGATGTTTCCTCGGGGCTCTGTTTAACTGGTCTTAGCCAAGTGGTTACCGCAACGGAGTCGAATCTGTTTCTCCCTGGAGTTGGTTCGAAACCTGCTGACAAAATTTTTGCGGTGTATAGATCCTGGCCCAGGTGATAGTCTGGCCATGAAAAGGAATGCCTCGCGATGGGCTTCAGCTTTTCCTCGGAAAGTTTTCCAGTTATCATCCATAACTTACGGGCATTGAGAGGATGACTCGACGAGAACACAATGCCGAGAACTTAAATATTATTCATGCATCGAGCTTGTTCACTGTTTATTCATTGTAAGTTATTCTCATTCATCACTCTTGATTTTTTAATGCAGGCACAATCTCATCTGATAAAGGTTCGCAATTGATGCGTATTTTCTGCAACTTTTCTCTATTGCTGCTCTGGCTCACTACTTTCCAAACGATACCGCTGACGATGCACAATTAGTATATCTTTGATGTTTCTCCAAATGATAGTATACGACATTAGTACCTTGTGGACAAGGTTGCTGCCTGGCGAGCTCGCCCTTTGTCTAGTGGATCGTATGTATACAAAATACTACCATACTGACGTACACCAAGATTTGAGCAAGGAGTCAGCAGTATTATACACGTGCATTACAGTATTAGTTATACCGCACAGATACACTACATGATAAGTCAATGTTCCATCAAACCCCACTTGTCCAATTCAGCGCCCAGCCTTTAACAAGTCCCTGAGGTTGTTGCTCAGAGTAGGCATGGCTTACCTTTGACGAAACGTCTTTCCCTCTGATTCAGAGGCAGCTGTCCCTCGTCTTCGTAGCACACTACTCGTAGAATCAGTGACTTCCTCCGCTCGCCTTCTATCAATGTCTGCGACGAGCTGAGCAAATGACAGGAAAGGACCTCTGCTTGAGCAAGAGTAGAATCAGTTCAATGGTCATGCTGAGCTCATTGCAATACTTCAGGATCTCGTCGAACTGGTCGAATACATGATTAAAGAGAAATCTCATGGTAGCAATCAAGCACGCACCTCTACAAGATACCGTAGGATCATATCCCGATGGGACTCCAAGACTGCTAAAGCAACGAAGAGAAACAAATTCGTTGCTGTAGTAGTCTGTCCACAACACTTCCCATAGACGCAAGACATCGTCAAAAGGGAATTCGCGTTTGAAAGCGATGAGGACCCATCTATGATAAACGGGCGTCAAGGATGCCTTGTCAGCAAGTTTCAGTGAAACTTACCTGAAGCAGAAGAATAAAATTGAGACCGTCAGTTTTTTCTGCAGCAGATGAGAGTCAGATAGTTATAAGCATAGAAAACGAAATTAGTGACCTAAATGTCTATATAGATCAGGATCCATGACACAGATCAACTCTTGGAGCGTTGAAAGCTGCTTCTTCATTCCACTCTGATCCCGAAGGAAATTTTGAATCTTGATGAATGTCAGAGACAGAATCTTCATCAAGTTTCAGATGCACTTACCATACGATTCATTACCTCCACAAAGCACCAGAAGGTCAGCTCCTCGTCGGAACCCATCACAACGTATAGAGGAGCGCAAAGGTCCGACATGCCCTGTACATATCCTGTTTTCTGCCATTCGATACTCTATAAAAATATGGTATTTCAAATGTGCTCACCAAGTTCTTTATTGTAGAAATTGTATGTGAGGAGAATGCCTGCGAGACGATCGATATGTTATTACTGGGAGATTGTGCACCAATATCCGACATCTGAGGAGAGATCGTCGTGTATCGGCGGTTTCCATTTGGGTCATTGTCGGGGGTATCCTCATAGGAAGTGGAGAAGAGTGGCTGAGTGCGGTCTGTGCGCCGACAATCTACATCGATGCGGTGACGTTCTTCAAGAATGTCCGGTCGGTCAAAGACCTCGGGCACACCACACCACTCATCTTTGATCTCACGGTATCGCTTTCTACAGAAATATCAGAAGGCATGGATCTGGTGGTGAAATTAACTTACCTCTTCTCCTCCCATTTCGCTTCCCTCTCACTACCAGTGATGTCCCATTCATGGACACCAAGTATGAAGGGCCACATTTTCTTCCTGAGGTTCCCATAAGGAGTGATGCCTCTCCTGAAAACTTGGCGCCTCATCTCTTCAGCCTGACTTTCGTCCGTCATCTTTATCAAACCACTTCGCCCAAAGTGCCTCGTCTATTGGGTGTGCCGGGTCTCGAGAGGTTTTTGGGGAGGGAAGGTTGACTGTGGAGTGAAGAAGCTCGAAAACACCCAACGAGATATCTCCTCAACCACATTCGAGGAGGAGGTAGTGCCTGAGCCTCTCGTTTACGCGCTCGATCACCTTCTTCGGCAACTATGCGAGCCCAGCGTGCAAGATCCACCCTCGCACTCTCAAACTCACCAACGCCCCCTTTCTCCACCCAACTACCCCATTCCAAGTCACCGTTGACATTGACTAGACTCTTGACAGTGTCTGGAAGATGCGGGACAATAGGCTTAGCAAGAGGATGAGAAAGAATGTTTTGCGCGGCGTGACGTGTCGCTCTAGTGATATTTGAAAAGGATTGCAGCAGCGCCATCCGTGCTTGTGAGCTGGACTGTGTGGTCGATATGGAGGGTGGGTAAAGAGAACGATGCAAAACGGATGAACGAGGGGAGTATGAGTTAGAAGGTGCATTTGCAGGAACATCAGATAATGGGCGCGGTCGCCTGTGAGCAGGTACAGGTGAATGCGACGAAGCATACGACGACTGCGCAAGAATATCGTCCACAGCGTCATCGTCGAATATCTGAGTAGTGTGCGCGTCGATGTCGGCTTTAGATGGGTCGACGATGAACAAGGAAGGCTGTAATGTGGAGCGGAGTAGGTGGGCATAAGATCGCAGACGAGAGAGCAAATCCTCGCCTCCCCATGAGTTTGGGGGTCGAGAAGATGATGATGATGATGATGTGGAAGGAGGGTATGCACTAGTGGAATTGCGGCTAGTATGTCGAGACGGTAGTGTCATTGAAAGTGACTCGTCATCATGGAAGTGCAGAGTTGGGAGCGTGGAACTGTTTATGAGGTTTATACCGATGGTACCATCTAGTAGTGATTGATTTAGCCCTGTCAATGTAAAAAGATAACATGAGAACGTACACCATGATGAAAGGGTAGGTGGTTGGACAAGAAGAGAATATATCGAAGTCAAAGGAACCGAGAATGCATAGGACTCTGGTCTTTGTGTAGGAAGGTCGATCAGAACCGCATCTTTGGATAGTGTAAGATTTCCCGGGTTCAAACAGAGAAAAAAGCTGCAGACCTTCATCCTCTTCATCCAGTGTGGCCCTCTCCTCAATCTTCACAAACTTGTTCCACTCGTCGGTTCCCTTCTCGCAAAGCAATGTCTCTGGAATCCATGCAAGCAAATAGATAGGATTGACAGCCTCCTAGATGGCAAAATGCATGAGCAAGAAATGCGAGATAAGACCTAGCTACTCACACGCTTGACAAGAGCTACGAAACCCGGAATGTTATCTCTAGCGTATGCGGTCGGATTAACGTAGACCTTGGATTTACTATAGAGAAGGCGGTATTTACTCTCCTCTTCTGTAGAAGGGGATAATGAACCACTGCTCTCGCTTTGGGTGCGGTGAATCTCGACCATGGAATCGGACTAATGAGAGGGGCTTGGGTCAGCATATCATAAGCTAGGTCGACTAGTGGCGACTCACTGATATTATAGACAAGGAACCGTCAGAGTAACAAGCACGATGATTCTTGCCCACAAGCATCAGTACCTGGGCCACGGACTTCTATTCAGAGTTCGTTCACTGCGAGCTGCGTGTCACAGAAATGTACTGAGTGTGAACACGCCAAGTCTCCATTTGTAGCCCTCCCGCAGTTTGCCACAATTGCAGTACCAATTTCAAAAATCGTTGTTTTCACTTCCTATGGAGACATCACAATGCCGACTACGCTTTTGGAGGTACACCACAGGAAGAGAAGTTCTTCATGAGTAGGTCTTTTACCAGCTATGAATAAGATTCCGTCTAGGATGAATATTCCCCTCTAAACACCGCCAACAATTGAGATCTGTCAGTCAAACGACTGTGACAGATGCGCGCAGTGACAAATCTGCAACTGATAGACTGCGGAACGGTCCGAGAAACCCTTCTTGTAAGTTCAAATGCAAAGTCCTGCAATTTCATTCGCTAAACACCGAATGGTTTAGATCCGCGCGCATGCGCAGTAAGCCTGCGCTCAACATGAGCGTAAAGGTGTTCACCCCACAAGTTACAATATCAAGAGAGCAAGTAGAATGATGATATGACACGAACGCTCTAACACAACAACATTTATTTTTGGTACGACCACACATTCCGGAGCACTACAAGAACAAACCATCAGCACAGTCCAGACAAACTATTCATAGAGAACAAGACTTACAACCCGCCCTCGTTGCTAGTCGGTTAATAGAATCATCGCTCTCTCCTTGTGATCGCACTTGTCCGCAAAGTGCGAATGAGGTGTAAGTGTTCAAGGCACGACCATTAGCATCAACATCAGCGACGTTGATCTGGACAGAAGCGTGGTCCTTGGAGGTAATCAGGCGGTCTGAGCCATAGATGGGTTAACGTTCTAGGAGGATATTTGGCTCAAACATACTGGTGGCCGCACACTTGCGGGGGACGTAGAGGTCAACAAGAATGCCCTAATACCAAGGTAAGCGGTAAGACTAGGATGTAGCATGACGACGTCAACACAGACCTGGTCGTTTTCCATTGCGAGATCGAGATTTTGGCTATGGTGTGCAATGTGCAATCTACAGGGATGATGCGTGGGATAGTTCGTGAAGCAACTGTACAGTTGGTGCCACGTGGCCTATTACGTGGAATTTCCTCTCTAAGACTATGCTTTTGGCTCTTTTAAGACGGGCCATTTTATTGAAATCATACACATATATTGTTTGTGTATCGTATCGTGATATGCAGTTTGAAAACGAAGTAAAAGCATCAGGAGGACTCGAGAAAGAAATTCGAAAGATGATAATGCAGATATAATGATAACAGAGATCAGGTGCGACTATCAAAGTAGGGCTCTATAAAACAGGAGCAACGAGCAGAGGTCGGTGGTACGGAAGCGCATCGAGCAGGTACAAATAAATACTATTTCAGATACAAGGAAGGCCTGATAACAACAGCTATTGCTGATCCAAGGCGGGGCGTAGTCCATGGCGAAAGCGAAAATAAAGATCGTGCAATGGATGATTGAGCAGATTCGTGGCAGGATACATGGTGATCATTGAGATGGTGCAATGAGTGCTGAAGATGGGCGCGAGTAATCCTCGCTATTATAGGAAGATGCAGGTAAAATGGCGGTACAAGTGCTTTGCAGATGACAGAATATCGGCCGACGGCGTCAAAAACGTGTGGCCACGTATGAGTCAACGCAACTACGAAGGGCTAGCGGCAGCTCCATGCGGAAAGACTGGCATGAGGTTGTGGAAAGTGACTCGTGTGGGGTCGAAAGGCACTCTAGGGGGCGGGGTCGTGAGACGCTCCCGATCACAGCTGGGGGACTGGAAAGGAAAAAATTGTCTTGATGGCGATTCCGAATCTGAATTATTTCCAAGAGGGTTTGAACGGAGTGATGACTTGCGACGGCGCACAGGTCCAGACGCAGGGATCGCGTCTGAAAAGGCGGGCTCTTCAGTGCCAAGTGCGGGCAGGAGAGACAAATCTGCAGTATCGCAGAGATCAAACCGCGGAGGGAACTCCATGGCGGAGATCCACGGGAGACGATCAAACACAGGAACACGGCCATATACATCGAGAGGCGACTCGATGCGAGGGGGAAAGCGGCGACGTTTATTCATGGAGCGAGTGGCACGGGTAGACCCTCGCCTTACTGCAGCACCACAAGGCATTGGTGACTTTGATTTCTAAGAGACGCGTATCAGCAGTGCTCTAATAAGATGAAAATTCGCAAAAAAGCTGACCAGAGACAAAATACGAGGCTCATTGAGTGTAATTGGCGACAGCAATCGCGGGGGACTTAAAAGCATCCTTGACGGTAAAATTTCCTGACGCACAAATTAGTTCGACTTGAGACTAAGAATATTACTAGAAGACCTACAGAAATTACTGTTGGTGGGACGTGGCATTGACGCGTCTCTGGGGAAAGAGACTGTAACGCGTCTTGAAATGAGGCATAGGTGACGCGTCGTGGTGATGGGGCAATTATTGACGGCATTCTTGAGGAGTCAGGACTATGCCTGTGGACAATGGTATTGGGTGTCGTTGGTGTCGTTGGAGGGCAAATAAAGATACAGAGGGACGAAAGAACGTGGCAAAGCTTTATGTTTGGCCAGCGCAAGGCAAATGAACCATTATTGTCGTACTAAATGAATGGGAACAATGGAAAAGCTGTAAACAGGCGATTAGGGTCTGTTTCGAAGCCTCGAGGTTACCGCTCCTAAGCTTACCCTAAAAGGAAACCTGACTCGCACTTACACACACGCGCTTTGCCACTTTCCCAGGCCTCATCACACGAAGGGCTGACTCGCGAGAGTCTCATTTATATTTTTATTCGCATGCATTTTTAGGACGTCTGCGTCATACCATCGTAGAAATAACCTGTGCGTACTCCAGTACTAACATGTAAATTCGTGTCACAAATTGCTAAACAGCTATCGCTGTCAAGAGTCTCAGGCCCCAGCGCTCAGCACTATACCCCTTGCCCTAGAGTATTAATAAGAGGAAATACCTGTAAGTATGTGTTCATACCCTCCCAAGCTGATAAGATAATGGTAGATCTGCGCTCAGACTCCACGGAGAGTTTTTCGCCACTGGGGAAAGTAATATCAGTACCTTGTACTCATCCCGGAAGGATCATGCGCGCGTTAATCATCGCAGATCACGGACACAGCAATTCGTACCCGTCGGATATCCCCAGGACTTTTCTGGATCGATCACGGTGGCTCTGCGGCCAAACACCATGGGGGTTAATTGCAATACTCGACGTAGACCTCCACCTTCTACAAGTCAACTGTAATTCCGCGGATATCATGAGTCACGGTGGTACAACCTTAGATTCTTCCGCTTTCAGTTTTTCGAATGAAAACTGCAACCTAGAAGAATCCAAGTTTGTCAACACCCTATTTGCTGGCCAAGCTTTGTTCTTATACACTGAGCCTCTCCAAGGGGCCATTGTTGAAATTCCCCTGATGTCAATTCCACCTTTTCCCCGCTGCCAATGGCATGCTACACGTTTTGCCTTCTGCTTGTCATATTTTTCATCACGATGGCCAACGTTTGTTCCCCGTTATTCCTCGCCAGTTTATACTTGAATATACAGCCTTTGCAACATAATTTCATTGGCCAGCCCAGCGTAAACTGGACGCACCTTCATGTTTGGAGTCATTTTCTTTCAGCTTGTCTTTGACCCCTATTCACCTAGGACAATGTCACCGTAAGCCGTCGTCTGCGGCAAACCGAGAAAACTATCTTGGGACCGTGTCCTGTATTGACACTGAAGCTTGAAACCTTGTCCCAAGCTAGAACAACGACATAGGAGCAGATACTCGTCGCGTGCACCGTGGAACTAAAGCTTGCAGATACACTTCTCGCAACCTCAGACGACGGCAACTCAGATCCAGCCACCACACGGCCACTTTCTCTTGAGCTAGCACAGCTTCCGCTGATATTAATGGTCAACGGTGAGAATGAACAATCCATTTTTTTGTGGTTGCTGCTTGCTAATTCTCACAATGCGACATCATGTGAAGAGATATGTGAAGGGATATGAAAATTCCCCTTCTCTATTGTCACATTCGGACTTGCTTTGTTGAAGGCATCCAATGGCTGTGATACTTGCTCACGCGTTGTGTATTGAATTTGGTCATGCCACTTATAGACAACCTTTCGAGTGAAATGCTTTTATTCGTGAACATACTAAAGAACTTTTAGCTATTGTCTCGTAAATGCGATCAACAAAAGACGGAAAAAATGCAGCGACGACCATGGCAATGATATGATGCAAGCTAGTAAAGTACACACAGAAAACGTCAAACGTCTAATCGATCTCCTCCATCGCTGACGTCGACACGGATTCCAATGGTGGAGGGGCGCTAGAGTCTTCAGCAGGTGCCGATTCTTCCTCATCTTCGTCGACGTCAAGACCCAAGCTGATCATACGGTTGATGCGCTTGGCAAATGACGTGGGGTCATCAAGTGAGAAACCGGAGGTGAGGAGCGCGGTTTCGAATAGGAGGAAGGTGAGGTCACGGACAGACTTGTCAGCCTTGTCCTCGGCAACTTTGCGCTTGAGCTCCTTGATGATGGCGTTTGAGGGGTTGAGCTCGAGGGTCTTCTTGGATGCCATGTATGATGACATCGAAGAGTCACGGAGGGCTTGTGCTTTCATGATACGCTCCTGTAGTCATTTGAATGAGAATTGCCCTTGGGTTGCAAAAGAGGTTACATACCATGTTAGATGACCAACCAAACTGGCCGGTAACGAGGACGCAAGGGGAGTCGGTGATACGGTTGGAGACGACAACTTTCTCGACCTTGTCACCAAGGGCTTCCTTGATGGTTTGGCAAAGGTCGTTGAACTGAGCAGCCTCTTCTTCGCGTACTTTCTTCTCCTCCTCAGTCTCCTCAAGCTCGAGACCCTCTTTCGAGACGCAAACAAGCTTCTTCCCCTCGAACTCTTTCAGCTGTGTAACGGCATACTCATCGATGGGGTCAACGAGAAGGAGGACTTCGAAGCCCTTCTTCTTGAGCACTTCAAGGAAGGGTGAGTCGCGGACAGCGGCAAGGGATTCACCAGTGAGGTAGTAAATCGACTTCTGGACCTCGGGCATACGCGTAATGTAGTCTGGAAGTATTGTCAGGGAACCGTTGGACGGTGCACAACAAGATGTACTTACCCTTGAGCGAAGTCTGTTCCTCGAGAGACTTGGTAGAGAAGAAGCGGAGGAACTCGGCGAGCTTGCTACGGTTCTGAGCATCCTCGTGGATACCAAGCTTCAAGTTCTTGCCGAAAAGCCTCATAGAATTTGCTGAAGTTATCCTTGTCCTCCGAGATCTCGGTGAACAGGTCCATGCACTTCTTGACGATGTTCTTACGGATGACCTTGAGAATCTTGTTTTGTTGGAGAGTTTCACGCGAGATGTTGAGAGGCAAATCCTCAGAGTCGACGATGCCCTTAACAAAGTTGAGGTACTCGGGGATGAGGTCCTCACAGTCGTCCATGATGAAAACGCGGCGAACGTAGAGTTTGATGTTATTGCGCTTCTTCTTGGTCTCGAAGAGATCGAAAGGCGCACTGTTAAGCTCAGTTAGTAAAAGTGATTGATTGAAGGCCACAATACTGACCGCTTTGGAATGTACAAGATGGCCTTGAACTCAAGTTGACCCTCGACGGAGAAGTGCTTGACGGCAAGGTGTTCCTCCCAGTCGTTGGTTAGCGATTTGTAGAAGGCTCCATACTCCTCAGCAGTTATATCCTGAGGATTACGCGTCCAGATGGGCTTCGTCTTGTTGAGCTCTTCGTTGGTAGTTTCGGTCTCCTTGACCTTCTTGGTCTTCTTCTCTTTAGGCTTGTCATCGTCCTCAACCTCTTCGATCTTGGACTCCTCTTTCTCGTCCTTCACCTCCTCCTCGTCATCTTCAACCTCCTATACGTACATGAGCCACAATCAGAAGAAGGCACTTGAAATCGGCTTACCTTCTCAACCTCCTTGGTGACGGCGAGTTGGATGGGGTATGAGATGAACTCGGAGTGCTTCTTGACGATCTCCTTGATCTTCTTCTCTTCAAGGTACTCAGTCTGGTCCTCCTTGAGGTAAAGGCGGATCTCAGTACCACGTCCGAGAGGTTCGCCAGTCGTATCAGGAGTGATTGTGAAGGTGCCACCTGCAGCTGACTCCCAGATGTACTGCTCGTCATCGTTGTGTTTTGAGATGACCTGAACACGCTCGGCAACGAGGTAAGCAGAGTAAAAACCGACACCGAATTGACCAATCATAGAAATGTCGGCACCGGAGCTGAGAGCTTCCATGAAACCCTAAGTTGCTAGGTCAGAAAATCATTCAAGACGAATGATTGAAGGACGCTTACTTTTGTGCCAGACTTGGCGATGGTACCAAGGTTGTTAACCAAGTCAGCTTTGGTCATGCCGACACCGGTATCACGGATGGTCAGAAGCTTGTTCTCTTTGTCCGGGGTGATACGAATGTAGAGTTCGTTCCCGGTCTCAAGAACCGAGGGGTCGGTCAAGGAAGCATACCGGATTTTGTCGATGGCATCTGAGCAGTTCGAGATCAACTCACGAAGGAAGATCTCCTTGTTCGAGTAGAAGGTGTCTGAGTGGCACAAATATTAAGATTTAAGATAAAGGCATGAAAGATAGGAAGTACTAACTGATAATCAAGTCAAGGAGTTGACTGATTTCAGCTTGGAATCCAAAGCTCTCGGTCGCCATTTGGGTCTGAGGGGTAGAATTATTATTTAAGGAAGCGCGTCACAAGGTTAAGCTTACGGATAGGAAGATCTAAGTAAGTGGAAAAGATGGGGAGAATGCCTACAGTAAAGGACGCGTTTATCTGGAGGGTCTTAAGTATCTGATTTTTTTGATATTCGAGAACCTTCGATACACAGAATTTCTCAAAACGCACATATTCCAGAACATTCTATCACTTCCCTTTTATAGTGGCACAAAGGATTTGAACTAGGCTTACAGGTACAAGCATACAGCACAATTAGAACTTTGTTGTCACCCTCAAAAAATTCTCATTCGTTGGCATCGCGCTCTGTCCTTCGGAATGAGCTCTAGCTAGGCTAGGTATACCAGCAGCAGCGTGTAGATGAGGAAGATCGATGGATGATATGATCAATGAAATGAAGTCACCTGCTTTTTCGGTTAGATCAAATGCTCACTGACTCGATCATGTTCGTACCAACGCGGCTTTCCACCTAGCCATCATTAAACATGAAGTACTTTTCCACACGTGGAGGTTTAGTAGAGCTCACTTTTGAGGAGGTAAGTCAAACTCGTCAACATCCGATCCGTTGATCTAGATTTTTAATAGACGGTACTTACTGGTCTCGCACCAGACGGTGGATTGTACATCCCTGCATCAATACCACAACTCCCAGCTAACTGGCAGAAAGCTTGGGATAACAAGAGTTTTCCCGAGCTCAGCATCGAGATCCTCTCACTTTTCATCTCTGCAGATGAAATTTCTGAAACAGATCTTGCTACCCTCGTCCATGCCACGTACAACGACTCCGCATGGCGCCATCCCGATATCACCCCACTCCAGCCACTTACCACCAATAAGTACATCCTCGAGCTTTTCCATGGGCCCACGTATGCATTCAAGGATGTCGCACTCCAGCTCCTGGGAAACCTCTTCTCCTACTTCCTCCAGCGTCGCAACAAAGTAAAATCTCCGGGAGAGGAGAGGGAGACGTTGACTGTTGTGGGTGCGACTAGTGGTGATACAGGGAGCGCAGCTATTTACGGGCTGCGGGGAAAGCCTGATGTGTCCATATTCATTCTGCACCCCAAGGGTCGCGTCAGTCCTGTCCAAGAAGCCCAAATGACTACCGTGACGGATAAAAATGTACACAACCTTGCCGTGAAGGGAACTTTCGACGATTGTCAGGTGCGTTTATTCCTTATATTCAACCTTTTCTCCAATAGCTTACATACAAATCCGCAGGACATCGTCAAAGCCCTCTTCGCTGACACGGCCTTCAACGCAAAACACCACCTCGGCGCTGTTAACAGTATCAACTGGGCCCGCATCCTTGCTCAAACAGTCTACTACTTCCTATCCTACTTCGCCGTCCGCCGTACCCTCCCTAGCGATGCTGAGCTACAATTCATCGTTCCAACTGGTAACTTCGGCGACATCCTAGCAGGCTATTACGCTAAGCGCATGGGCCTGCCCATGGCTAAACTCGTTATCGCTACAAACGCCAATGACATCCTCACCCGCTTCTGGAAGACGGGGCGATATGAAAAGGTGGACTCGGATTCTTCGTCAGCTGCAGTGGGAGGTGTAGTAGAGACACTCTCGCCTGCCATGGATATCCTCGTATCGAGCAACTTCGAGCGCCTGTTGTGGTATCTCGCCTTTGAGAACTTACAGAACACCAGCCCCAGAGGGGTCTTGCGTGAGAAAGCCTGCCAGACTGTGAAAGGCTGGATGGACGACGTAAAATCTATCGGGCGCGTTGTCGTCCCAGATACAGTACTTGAACTAGCGAGGAGGGATTTTACGGCTGAGAGAGTCGACGATAAACAGGTACGTTCATCAATTTCAATTTCACATCGTGAGCTAAGCCAACGTTACGAAATTCATAGATCCGTCAAACGATTAGGGATTACTACACCTCCACACAATCCTACACTGCAGACCCACACACCGCAGTAGGGCTGCATGTCGCAGGCGTTCTCTCACCCCCACCCAACACAATACAAATCATCCTCTCCACCGCACACCCCGCAAAGTTCTCTGAAGCGGTGACGAGCGCGCTGGATGGCGTGCCGGGATTCGACTTTAACTCGGTGCTTCCTGAGGCATTCAAGACGCTGCTAACGATGGAGCGCCGCGTGATAGAGGTTGAAAGACCTGATGTGGAGCTTGTGAAGGGTATCGTGGAACAATTTGCGGTTGTGAGTGTTTGATAGTGTGGGGTACCCTGGGAGTGGGGGATCAAAAATAACGTTTGTTGTGCAAAAGAAAGATCCATTTAGATGCGGGTCTTGTATACCAGTGATAGCAATTGACATTGGGGGGATGGCGTCCTCACACCTTCCAATATTCAATGAGGTTCCTTGTCCGGGGTTTTCAATGGTGAAATACGGCGTTCTGTAGGTGATGCATGAAGTGTTTGAATCGAGGTGCTCTGAGTGGTAGAAGGAATGAAGGGGATACCTGTCTACCGTCTCTCGTCCAGCGGCTCTGCCTTGCCGTCGGTTCTGGGGTCGAAGTCGGTCACAGGTTAAGACCCGCGATGTTCAATCGCCCGATCCCGAAACTCGGAAAGGACACTCGTATACCAGCTATAAGTAAGATTCTCAAGGTCTCATCTTTAGTCACGACAACACCTGAAAATTCACAACCCCAGCCTAAAGATGAAATTAATTTCTGAACGGCATTTTGACTGCAGCGAGCTTGCGTATCAGGTAACTCCCACACGGCACTTTCGCTAGAGTCTCTTTGCGTCCTTTCCCCAGTCTCTTATACTCGACTGGGGGTAATTCATATACTAGTAATATACCTACTACACTCCTCACTGATGTACTATAGAACTCATTTGAGTTCGTTATCTTTAGACGTTTACTGTCCTTTAAGTTCCAGATACCTTTCTATGACAAGCCTGAGGATGATAGTATCGTCCTTGTCTTTCACTCCGTAATCATACACCATAATAAACGAAGCACTGTGTGCTTGAATAAAAGGAACGAACACTGCATAAACAAAATCTCGGAGTAAAAAGCTATGTCCGTAGCCGTATACTACACGGTCACGAATGCTCTGCCACAGTGTGTTAATCTTTTAGAAATCCTAGATAAGATCGACAGACAGACCTAAGCCAGTCAAGCGCGTCAGTGTCTTCTCTGATGTGTCGGCGAATCGTGGAACAATGCTGCAGGGGAATCTCTCTGGACGACTAAAATAACAAGAAATCAGCAGGTGCCACTCAGGGACAGATGGATATAAGCAAACATAACGACGCCAGTGGTGAACTTCGGAACAACTGGGATATCCGCGCCGTGTTCATCAACAGCTTTGCGGACCGAAAAAATCGCCAAAAAATTCACGATTGCGATCCAGAGTGACGCGTCCGCGAGATGCCGTCCCACACTAACCAACAGCTTTGGAAGGAGGACGAAGGAGAATGATTATGTGCTCACCAGCTGCGGCGACCCCAGCCGAAGCCTACAAGCGCTGTGTCACTGGTGAGGGATCCATCACCACGAAGAAATCTTTCCGGCTTGAATTCATCAGGATTTGGGTACTTATTTTCATCGTGCGTCATCGCCCTAGAGATCCGGTCATTTTGGGATATTATTATAAAGGACGAGGGCTTTCCATGTATTTGTAAATACAGTGACACCTAACAATCCAGGTCGTCAGCAGCTGACATTAAATCAGCATGATACAAACCTTTAGGGATGAAATAACCATCGTAGATGTCACTGGTTGTCGTTGCATGCGGGATGCCTGAGATCACCATTAGAAAATTTTTAGAAAGGAGTTGATTTTGGACAGACCAAATGGTACTACGGGGCACCACCTGAGTATTTCACGAAAAACGGCTTCCACGTAAGGCAGCGCTTGTCTGTCATCAAAGTTCGGGAGCCTGTCTTTGCCAACAACTTGATCAATTTCCGCTTGCGCTCTTTCTTGCACCTCTGGATGGAGAATCATAGCAAGAATGAACACGAGTAACGTGGAGGTACTCTGAGGCGAGGTAAATATATCATGATGTGCGCAGGCAAAATCAACAACACAATATTTACCGTTTCAGATGCCGCTGAAGCCAAAGAGAAATATGAGCATCGAGGGGATACAAATTTTAGCATATATACCTCCATATGCAATGGCAGCGACCTCCTTGACTGCAATCGCGTTCTCTTCACTGTGCCCCATCCTGTTCAAAGTATCAGTTATTAAGCATGGTGCCACGTCGCCTGTAGACTGCGTGTGGGTTGTCAACTTGTTGAACCTCCATTGATCAGCTAATTCACCATCCTCTCTTGAACATGGTCGAAGGGGAAATTCTTCAGATCGTGGCCTGCCTGGATACACTTCACTGATGCTCGCTTGAACGTAGCACCCGGAAACCAGGTTGGCAGGTGAAAAACTGGAACAATCGTTAGGACACTAATTCCACACCCTCGCTCTGATGTGGAACATACGGAAAGAGAATGTTTCCATCAACACCACTTTGCCTGGTACCAAAGCGTCGACTACAAGATCCCCGAACCTCAATATGGCGTCGACAATACGGTCATCCTTAGCTTTCGGCTCATAATCGTATACAATCGGGAGTACGAATGACATAATAAACCTGAAGATACATCAGTTTCAAGACGAGACTGGAAGGAATGGGTTGAGCTTGACATCTGAAAATGGCTTGGATAATTTCCAGGATCCTGTAGAAGATTGAACAGCATTTTATGGGCAGCACGGAGGTGCGCAGCGTGATAATTGGGTATAGCGGGTTGACGAAATGCCTGATGGAAAATTCGACGGTGAAGGCGCCACCTGCCAGACATCAGACACATCAATGTAATAGATAATAATTTGTCACCTGTTGCCATATGGCATTAACCCCGCGTTAAAGTCCGAGGCGAAGCTGACAATATCTTTGTGATCGCAGTAGCACGCCAATTGGATGTAACTCACTATTCGTAAACGATCGACTGTGGTCTATCTGAATATATGGTGGAACGGTCTTCAAATAGGGCTTTCGCGATCTCCTCAGAGTTGATCACAATGACAGGCTTGTTGAGCAGACGAGCATATATGATATTGCCTGAAAAAAAAATTGATCGATGAAAAGACTTCCGTTAAGACTGCGAACCATATTTGGATCTCCAGGAATTAAAGGTCACCCAAGGTCGATCGACATCAAGACTGAGAATATTTCCCACTACTGGAAGGGGGGTAGGACCAGGCGGCAGGGGAGGATGCGAACGATTAAGCCAATATTTTCGACAACAGCTTATAAAAGCTAGTGACAAAGCTGATGTGGCCAAGTAAAGTCTGGATCCGTCGTCGAACATCGTTAGATGGGTCTGAGAAATCTAGGTCTGGTATTTATCGCATTGGACTTAGCTGAGGCAAACAAACGCTCTAACTCAGGATGAGTGAGAAGTCCCAACTGCACACCGCGTGTAAGTGCTGGATGATAAGAAAATGACATGTGAATCATGGTGGGTCAGAAATAGTTCTTCGGCCTGAGTGCTGGAGATACAACAATGTTGGTCAACGTTGATCATGATAACGGAGAGAGAGAGAATTGATATATTATACGGCAGCAAATAACTAAGACGTGACGCCTGTCCTGGGGGTACACGGTATGAGATAGCTTGAGTGGGACGCGACTTGGAGCCATTATTACCTTGCGAAGTGAGGTCAATTATAAGTTGGGCGTGCACGGTGCACGATGTCAAGTTCAGACATCGCTAAACTAACCGGCACCATTAATCTTACTAATAGTAATTAGTAATATCATCGGGTTCCCCATTATTTATCTTATCTCAATCTACGCTCAGATCAACGTCTAGCACAAGGTGTAAGTGTCGAGGCAACTCTGGTAGTATTTCTGGTATAGGGAGAACCGTAGGATAATGGGCTATAACCCCTGTCGACTACTTAAATTAGGCACCAAGCTTTATACAGGTGTCACATAGGTTGGGACAATGATTCATGAGTTAAATATTAAACTACCTTATTTTGAGGCCATCTTCATTTACACCTTGGAAAAACTAGCCATTGCATTAGAGTGCACCTTCTTTGCTTGTGGTTCATCAAATATCTTGTTGGGATTGGTGCACAGATATTAAGCGTTAAATCAAACAAACCATGTCTCAGACATGGAAAACAAGGTCAAGTGGCAATGAGGTATCTGTTGGAGTACGAGACCGAGAGATCCGAGGCCAGGGGGAGATCCGAGTCGAGAGAGTCCGAAGGATCCGAGTGATAAGGCGGGAATGGTTCGAGCGCACGCCAAAACGGACGAAGACGAGCGACGTATGACGTCGGCTTGCGTCCTAGTTTATTTTTCAGTCTCTCATTCATATGTTCCAGTACCTGATCAACTCACTATAAGATTACCAGCAGTACCGCAGGTGCATCTCAGTTTTCGTTCGAGACAACTGAGATGTACGTGCCAACAAGTCCCTAGAGTTTACAACGCGTCTAACATTAGTTATAGCTTGTCTTTGTCGTTCTAGGTAGACGCACCGTTATAGAGTTTTTGTTCGAGACAACTGAGATCTTGTCTTTGTCGTTCTAGACTCCTCGTAACCCTCTCGCTCGTCATAAACGCCTTTAGGTTATGAGCCCTGCATCCATCATGGAATCTACGCTCCCCGGTACAAACTCCAGCCTGTTCAATATCCCGAAGCTCGCAGAAGACGGCTCGAATTGGATTACTTACAAAGAACGAACGCTAACGGCTATTGGAGCCCGAGGTTTGATGCGATATACCGATGGACGCGTCTGCGAACCTATTCCCTTCGTCATCGATCCGAACACCAAGGCCGTAAAGAAGCCTGACGGTTCGACGCCAACGCAGACTGAAATAGACGAGCTTGATAAGAAGATCGACGAGTACCACCAGAAAAACTCACTCGTAAAGCAGCAGATCTTCAGCACGATCACCGATCGGCTGCTACTGCGCGTCCAGAAGCTTGGGGAGGCATCTGAGATCTGGAACGAGATTTGTCAGATTCACGAGGGTAAGACTGAACTCGTGCAAATAGACTTACGGCGTCGGTTGCAAGAGACACGCTGTGAGGAAGGAGGCGACATCAAGGGCCATTTTGCAGAGCTCATAAGGCTCCGCGAGTTGTTGGCAGGAATGGGCACGGCTATCGTCGATAATGACTTCCACGCCATTATTCTAGACTCGCTCCCGGAGTCGTACCGGCCCCTCCTATCGTCCATCAGCGCAGCAGCTAGGATAATGAAGAGTCCCCTGACCTCCTATGAGCTAATCAGCATCATCACCGAAGAGTACGAGCATCGCCTACTCACCGAACGCCGTCCCACCAAGAAGGGAGCCTCAGGCTCCGCCCTATCTGCTAGAGAAGCTAAGGGGAAGGGCAGAGCATCAGCTGGCACCCCCAAAACGAATCTGGAGGTCACCTGTTTCAATTGCGACAGGAAGGGCCAGCATAAAATGGACTGCTGGCGTCCGGGGGGTGGTAAGGAAGGGCAAGGCCCTAACCAGCAGAAAAGGAAGGCCGAGAAAGCGCCCAAGCAGGCTGCTAACTCGGACACACAGCCAGAAGCCCACGACGACCAATACGCCTTCGTTACGTCAGATTTGGCGACCGTGGCAGGCGAGCTGAACGTACCTGTCGAAAAACGAGGCGCAATCGTAGATTCGGGTGCGACCTCTCATTTTTGCCCTGATAGGGTGAAGTTCATGAACTTCATGAGCATCCCTCCCCAAGACGTTCGCACAGCCGACGGTTCGAGCTTGAGTGCAATTGGTCGTGGTGACGTGCACCTGGAGCTACCGCTCGGTGAGAAACGCACAAAGGTTACATTAAAAAACGCACTGTACGCACCGAAAATGGCCTTTACGCTAATCTCCACGAATCGTATCGCAGCGGCCAGCCTAGCCGTGCTGTTCGAGGGCAGGATGTGCAAGCTCCTGTCAAAAGGGCCAGACCGGAGGGTCATTGCAGAGATCCCCCAGGTTGAAGGCCTGTATAGCGTCGCAGGAGGACAACAACGTCAGCATCATGCCAACATCGCAAAAGGGAAGCTTACCGTCAGCAGCGCCCACAAAGTACTGGGCCACGTGTCCCAGACTGCAGCCGCTGATGCAATCCGGAAGGGCCTAGTCACCGGCCTAGAACTGGATGACACATCGAAAGCCGAATTTTGCGAAGCCTGTGTGCAAGCTAAGTCAACGAGGAAGCCCTTCCCAGAGGAAAGCACGAGCCGCGCACTTACCTATGGTGAGCTCGTGCACACTGATCTATGGGGCCCTGCCCAAACGGCAAGCATAGCCGGGTGCCTGTACTACGTCACGTTCACGGACGACTACAGCCGGCAGACTAAAGTTCAGTTCCTCAAATTGAGGAGCGAGGCACTTACAGCATTTAAGGCCTATGAAGCCTGGTTGGCACATCAGATGCCGGGAGTCAAGCTGCGCAAGGTCCGTTCGGACAGAGGGGGAGAATATCTCAGCGCCGAGTTCGACCTGTACCTCCGTCAGCAGGGTATCGAGCGTCAGTTAATCGTCCACGACTCACCTCAGCAGAATGGCGTGGCCGAACGCCTGAACCGGACCCTCGTTGAACATGCTAGGGCCATGCTGATAGGGAGAGATCTCCCTAAGTACCTGTGGGCAGAGGCGATCAACTATGCAACTTGGTTAAAAAACCGCTTACCATCAAGGTTGACCCCCGGCACTACGCCATATGAGCTCGTACGCAAGTCCAAGCCGGACTTGTCACGAGCCCATGAGTTCGGGGTGAAAGTCTTTGTCCACGTGCTGGATGCTGGGAAGTTGGAGCCGAAGGCAGAAGAGGCCATCTTTGTGGGGGTAGACGCTGAAAGCAAGGGTTATAGGGTGTACTGGCCGGGGAAACACCATGTATCGGTGGAGAGGAACCTCACCTTTGCACCGGCAGAGATCCTGGTGGATGCACTGGACGAGGGGGAGCCTACTGCTGTTAACGAACATAACAGCGGCAACGGTAATAAAAACTCACCTCATAGCGTCCAGCCCATCACCACTACCACGCAACAGCAACCTCAACCATCTACCGCCCAGAAACCTCAACCATCTACTCCTCAGCAACCTCAACCATCTACCGAGCAGCACCTCAGCCATCTACTCCTCCAAGGACGACAAGGCCCAGACCTCCTCCGGGCTACTATGCTAGCCTGAACGAAGGCACCAATGCAGCGGCCATAGCAATGGAGAACCTGTTGGAAGCGTCAGAGGTAGATTTATTGGATGAAGAAACTCACCTTCACCTTGCCTTGGCAGTCGCCCAACCAGAGCCCACCTTGCAACAAGCGTTAAACGGACCGGATGGAGTAGAGTGGCAGGAAGCTGTTGATTATGAGATAAGTCAGCTTGAGAAGTTGGGGACGTGGGAAGTAGTAGACTTACCTCGCGGTGCTAACCTCATCCCCTGCCATTTCGTTTTGGCCACGAAACGTGGACCCGACGGCGAGAAACTCAAACTGCGGGCACGACTCGTTGCCAACGGCCAGAAGCAGCAGTTCGGTGTCGACTACTTCGACACGTTCGCGCCCACAGCCAACATGAGCACCATACGCGCTGTATTAACGATGGCGGCTCAGAACGACTGGGAAATCCACCAAGTCGACATAAAAAGTGCGTACCTCTATGCCAGTATCCAGGAGGAGATTTACATGCGCGCGCCACCCGGCTACCTCACGGAGAGTCAGCAAGGGAAAGTGTTGCGACTACGAAGGAGCTTACCTGGTTTGAAGCAGGCCGGTTTTGAGTGGGCTGAGGAGTTAGCAGGAGTTTTTGCAAAGATAGGTTTCGCCCGGTCCAAGGTGGACCAGGCAGTCTACTACAGACGCGCACCAGACAAGCACGTCGTCATCACCGTCTCGGTGGATGACATGGCCGTTACTGCCAACCGGACCTCCCACATCACACGCTTCAAGTCCCAGCTCCAAAAATTCTTCAAAATCACAGACCTGGGCAAGTTAAACTGGCTGTTAGGGCTAAAGGTAACGCGAGACCGTGGTGCACGTACCCTGACACTCTCCCAGAAAGCCTATGTGGACACGATCATCGAGCGCTTCTACATGGGAGACGCTAAGAGTGCGCAGACGCCGATGGAACCTACACTCACCTTGTCCGTTGACCAGGGACCTGCCACGGTGCAGGAGATCCAGGCCATGCGCGATGTACCGTATCAGCGAGCCATTGGCTCGCTGATGTACGCAGCCACTAGCACCAGGCCGGACATAGCGTTCCCCGTCGCAACGTTGTCGCAATTCATGCGCAATCCTGGTAGGCCTCACTGGGAGGCCACCAAGAGGGCACTACGCTACCTTAAGGGCACAGGAGACTTTGAGCTAACGCTCGGTTTGACGGACGGAGGTCTTGAAGCCTTCGTGGATGCGGACTGGGCATCACAACCCCACCGGCACTCTATGTCCGGGTACGTAGTCCTTTTGAACGGAGGTCCCGTTGCATGGAGTGCCCGGAAGCAACCACTGATCGCGCTATCCACGGCAGAGGCTGAGTATATCGCCCTGACCAGTGTGATATGCGAATTACTTTACCTTAGGTTGCTCCTTGGGGAGCTATACGACCCCGTCCCCAATCCTATCCCCGTGTTCTGCGACAACCAGGCTGCCATCACATTAGCGTCCAACAGCAAGTTCCAATCACGCACCAAACACATAGACCTTCGATACCATTTCGTCCGCTCCCACGTCAAGAACGGCACGTTCAAGCTATTCTACTGCCCCTCCGAGGACAACATCGCCGATGCCTTTACAAAGGCCCTGCCGAGACCGCGACTTCAGAAGTTGCGAACGATGATGAGCGTGGCTTGCGCTTGAGGGGGAGTGTTGGAGTACGAGACCGAGAGATCCGAGGCCAGGGGGAGATCCGAGTCGAGAGAGTCCGAAGGATCCGAGTGATAAGGCGAGAATGGTTCGAGCGCACGCCAAAACGGACGAAGACGAGCGACGTATGACGTCGGCTTGCGTCCTAGTTTATTTTTCAGTCTCTCATTCATATGTTCCAGTACCTGATCAACTCACTATAAGATTACCAGCAGTACCGCAGGTGCATCTCAGTTTTCGTTCGAGACAACTGAGATGTACGTGCCAACAAGTCCCTAGAGTTTACAACGCGTCTAACATTAGTTATAGCTTGTCTTTGTCGTTCTAGGTAGACGCACCGTTATAGAGTTTTCGTTCGAGACAACTGAGATCTTGTCTTTGTCGTTCTAGACTCCTCGTAACCCTCTCGCTCGTCATAAACGCCTTTAGTATCGTATGTAGTTAATTGATGATAGTATGCATGGTGGAGGCTGAACATTGGTCGAACCTTGCACAAATATGCTGGTGCTGTTTTAAGATGATGGGTAATATAATATGAATGTGGTTTTCCTTCTCTCTGCTCCTCTGGTTCTTTCTCTTCCTAGGGGAAAGTGGCTGCATTATGGCAGGTGTCCAAGTCTTTGATTCAGCCTGACTTATTTCTGGGCTTGGGGCTGGCTCCTCTACAGGTGGGAGTACCAAGTCAGAGTGCTCAGAAATGTTGGAATCCTGCTGATGCTGCAGAAGGCATTTTAGGCATGGTGGAAGATGATCAGTGGGCATAAGCCTTATAGTGGTATTGGTGTTGATCCAGATGACCTTTCCAGGTAGAGTCATTATAGAGAGTAGCGTGAAGACAAGGTAGTAGGAAGTGAAGGTTTATTCTGTGATGCAGCATTCAGTGGGGTAAGCTTGGTAGCTGCCTTGTGGACCTACATCCTTTAAAAATTATTTAGAGCTGTGGATGCACCATTGTGTGGTTGCCTTCAAACCCCCACAGCGCAATTGTGATGTTAGATTCAACAATGCCATGAATGGTATCAATTGTTGTATCTGTGAGGGCCTGTGGATTGATCATGGTGGTAAGGAACGAACAATGGCAGTCAACGCAGAAGTACATTGTGACCACTAGCATTGACCACCATGACAGTCCAATGGATGATGTGCCAGCTTATCCAGGCAATGCATAGATGAGAATACAAACAAATTATCAACATACACACTGAAAGTCCTAGGTTACAATAATGACACATCTTACCAGCTGCTGAACATCCTATGGGATATAGTCCAGGTTAGCCGAAGGAACCTGATGCCACATTGACTCGGAGAATTGGGCCATTTTTATATTGAGCGTTTCTGATTTCTCAGTCAACCTCCCATGTATCATTCCACTGCCCATCATGCATGATGGTTTTTCGAGATCCACGAGTATTGAAGAACACTACAACACGCAAGGATGCATGCTCAAACTTTCTCCACTACTAGTAGTTCAGAAAAGAGAAAGACTCACCCTCTGTACCATGAAAAAGTTGAGTCACTGCTAATTTGTGACTGTGTCAATGTTAGCAGCTCATAAAATTGCATGCCAGTTTTCTGGAAACTTTAAAACAAGCAGAAAGATAGAGGCTCTACTAGAAGCATCATAGGTTATGCTGTTAGGAAAATTTCTACTGAAACTTCAAAGTGCTCATGTGAACTTCTAATTCAATGGGCTCATCTACCTCTGAATCATGTGTCCTCACTCAACAAGCAGTTTGGGTAATACCCCTAATCTTGAACACTTGAACTAGAACCCAACAACACACAGAAAAAAGACAGGTGCAAAGTTTACACAAGACTCTTACTTTCATGAAGCTTCAGCTACCCTCCACAGCCAGACATGATCTTCCAGAGGAGTGCCAGCCCAAAGGAATATGAATTGAGATGTTGGCATGTTTAGCATGTTGTTTGACAATTTTCTTGATCCTGGTGTGACTCCCTTCATCGAACACATGGGGTATTAAATTGGTTTCGACTAGTGCATGTAAGTTGTGAAGAGATTGTTATATTCCTATACGATGAAAACCCTGGGTCCCTCATATCAGACTTGCTGATCCAGCAAAATGTTATTCAAAGGGTTTTTGGACATACCATGATAGTTTGCAGCATTCCTTCAATTGAAATTCTAGCTTATTCATTTGCAAAGCAACACTGTCCCTGATGGCAATACAGTCAGCATGGATTTCAAGCAATATCCAAGGAAGGAACATACCTCGTCCTTTCAGAGTGCCCAGTGTTATAAACTGCAGAATCATCCTAAGTTCTTGGAGGAAGTCATGGACGATGCAGAATATTGGTTCAACTTTGCCAGAAATCATTTTCAATCAGAAATCGAGAATGATTTTCTATACCTAATCTCCAGGTGCCGAAAGACTACCTTCTGGAGTCATGCAACATATGCACCGAAGACCATGAATGCAAAACAAAGCCCTACCATGGGGATGATGCTTTGCAAAATTAAACAGTATTCCTTTGGAATCAGAAAGGCTCACTTTGTCTCTTTACCAGTCCTGCCAAGGTGTCATACATACCCGGCATTTTGTTTGACAGCACTATTCTGAGTTATGTGCGCAAAGAATGTCGGTCAGATGCTTGCACATTATGGTCATGGTTCAAGTGGCCCCAGGGAGGTAATAGGGAAGCAGAACAAGAGTATCATAACGATGAGACTTGAACAATCATATTCGCACGTAAGCCACGGCTCATCATCTAGCCAAAGAGCTGCATTACCGGGGCCTAGATGCCCGTGCTGAGATTCATGGCCAAGAGCCGGAATCGGAGGTTGGATGTCCTAAATGGTAATCATTAGCAGATGCAGCAACTCGCAAGTACCACCGTTGGGCACGCCACCTGCAAGCATTTGTGCGGCAATATGAAAAGTCCACAAGTACCGATCAAGTAAGTCATGTTTCAGACATGAGTATCAGGGACAAGTGATCGAAATACGCGAGACGATGTGACCATGTTTTGCCCAACAAGGCATTCAGCGACGTACATTTTTCGACGCAATTACAGTGGCGCCTGCGCTTGTATACCTACGATTCCCTCAGCAATCCGATCTTGAGACCTCCCTTTCTAATCCTTCCATAGTACAACGAAAGCCTATCTGTGACATGTCATCAGCCTCCTATACCATTGAAAAGGGCATAAAATGCTAACCAATATTGCATCTCCCAGCCATCTTGCAGTTGAAGAAGTTGAGTAGAAACGGGCGCGCTAGGAGGGTTGGCTGCAGCTGACATCTCCCAATCTCGGGAGAGTTGCTCCGACGCGTAGCTATCGCTCCCATAACTACAAGACATTACTTCATTGTTCTGTGAATGACCAACGACCGATTTTTCATCCGTCGCAATGGTAATCTTTCGCCTCAATGGAATTATGGCGCGCATAGGCGAAATGGCAGAGGACGGGATGGCAGGCGTGTCAGTTTCATATCGAGCATTTCGAGATCTCTTTTTCTGGTTTCGCGAGGCCTCTGCTGGGGGGCACGCTGAGACAAAGCCCTGGTAAGATGAATCCAAATTTGCTGGTTTTTGAGAGGGAGCCTTGAGCCTGAGAGTGAGCTTGGGGCCAAGACGCACAACAATGTCAGACGACATAGTAAACAGTGGCGTGAGGACAAGAGGGTATGGTGAAGGAGCGTTCAGTGGGGCGAAGTTGATGGCTACCAAGCAGACCCGCGTCCTTTATTTGAGTTGGAGCCGTGGACCGACCATTTTGTAAATATCTTCAACACCCACAAGGGCCTGTGGATCGATCATAGTGGAAGAAATGACGAAAGGGCTTATAGAAGCGAACAATGACGGTGGGCTCGAAAGAAAGATTGCGACCACACTTGTATTAACCACCGTAACAAGCATATAGAGAGTGGGCGCAAATACATATATACTTGACGTATCGGAGTCATCCGGGACCATACTAACACTGGCAGGACTTTCATCACATAGCGCCGCGCCTCATGCTAGCACCGCTGACGCCTTTAACGTCGTTGATTTGATCTCTATTGAATCTCATCCATGTGGACGCAGACCTTAAGACCGTGCGCAAGGTTAGTAAGCTGGCGTAAGTCTGAAATCCTCTAGGCGACAATGCGGGGGGTACTTGCCTACCCCGTGGATACAGGCGGCTACATACGTGATAGGAGGTGCCTGCTAAGTGCTTTTACGTCCGCGTGCAGGTTCTTGTGTACTCTTTATCGCAGCTGCCCTTTTCTATCTCAATCTATTTCAATTCACCCTGGTGCCAGCAGCTGCGTGAATAAGGCTAAATCTAAATATAGAGACTGTTGTTGCGCGATACCCTCTATCTAGATCTCTCGTATCACCATGCTTGTGCGGCAGGATGACGAGGAGACACCTCTTCTGCAGCAACAAGAGCAGCCAACAACCAAGACACCTCTACCCTGGGATCAATTCTGGATTATACAGTTCTCGCAGCTGTCAGATCCTCTTTCTTCTCAAACCCTTGCCCCGTTCACTCCCCAAGTGAGTATATTCCCTTTGGACTTAAATCTGACTACAAGCAAAACCTTGTCCAGCTCATTAGAGACATTGGAGTGACTCACGGAGATGATTCCCAAGTTGGTCACTACGTCGGCATCCTTGTAAGCTTGTCTTCATCGTTCCTGCCCCTTCGTTCTTTTCTGATATTCTCCCAAGCAATCATCATACTATGTAGTTCATGCGCTGACTGTTTTTCATTGGGGTCAACTGTCTGGCCACATTGGGCGGAAGCCTGTAATACTGACAGCTCTATTAGCAATTGCTGTTTCGATGTTTTCATTTGGGTTGTCAAAGACCTTCCTTGGTCTGGTGGTCAGGTCAGCGTGTTTAATATAAAATAGTAGGTATGAGCGTCGATTACTGATATTTTTGACCAGTCGCGTTGTCTGCGGAGCATTCGATGCGAGCGGTATTGTCATCGAGTGCATGGTGATGGACATCACTGACATAACCAATATGCCCAAGGCATACGGTTATATACCAATTCCGTGGATGATTGGAGCCATAGTTGGGTGGGCATTGTACAGTACATTCACTCTCGCACTGGAGTTCACGATATCTAGACCACTCATTGGGGGATCGCTCTCCCGACCAGCAGAAAGATTCCCAGACATCTTTGGACGATGGGAACTCCTGAAAACCTACCCATATCTCCTGCCATGCTCTATTTCGACAATTTTTGCATCAATAGCTGGGTTGGTCACGTATTTCTGGCTTAAAGAGGTGAGTGTGATGCTGAACACTCATATCCAGATCACACTAAGTGTGGTAACAAGAGCGTTTCTACCAGGACATCACTTTGGGAGCTAGTCAAAAGAGGATTCTTCCGACTGTTATACGCAAAGCCTCACCAGCCATCGAGCAATGTGCTAGTTAATCCTGGGGAAGCGAATACTGAAGAAGTTCAATCAAAGCCGCTTCCGCTACGCGCCTTGCTAACC
>JABBWL010000534.1:0-29154 GCA_016758765.1 Suillus cothurnatus | reverse complement strand
GTGTAGTTGGCAGTACTAGGATGGCTGCAATAGACTTATTTACTGGATGAACCAAGCTTCCCAAGACAAGACATTGGAGAATGCAAGGTCATTGCAGCCTCAAAATATCTTCATTGCCCAAGTCAGACATTTGCAGCGAGTGCGTGCGGGCCCATATCCCAATCTGCTCAGAGAGTTGAAGTCAAATATATATTAATGAGTCTGCATGTGTTACAAAATGTTAATAAAGGAGAGTTAAACATGTGAACTCTAAATGCAAAAAGTCGTCTGTTGAATCAACATAGCTAAAGGTAAAAATGGGGGGAGGGAAGCATGCAGAGGAGTGAGGGTACCTTATTGACACCGGGTGAGATATACACAACCCTCACAGGTCTGTGCACGCAATGCAGCCACATATGCAGCAGATCCTACAGGACTTTAGGAAGAGTTTTGCCCTGTTACAGCAAATGCAGGTTGAATGGGCAGTTGATGGCGTGTCAATCGCAGCTTTTCTTCCTTTTCGGAGTAGTCACATTGTATGCATGGTTGGGGGAATTCAATTATAGAAGCATTCTTGGCAATGAATGCTTTGAAATTGTGAAGGTTATTAATGGTTGTAAAGAGAAAATATATGGTGTTAGAGATGAGTATGGAGTTAGTGGATATTCTGTTAGAATAGAATAATATTGGATAGTATAGAGAAAAGGTTTGTTATTTACATTACATTGTTTCTCAGCATGTGAACTAAACCATCTTGTGATATTTTGCATTCAGGCTAGAGAATACCTGCAACCAGATCCAGTCCTATGGATCCCATCCAAGACCTGGTTTGAGCTTGTCAGATGATGGGTACAGGAGAGTCAGAGGACCATGTAGTGTTTCAACTCATATATAGGTATTGACCAGGATGTTGGTATCTGCCCTCTATGGAGGATGTCATGAGTGGTTGACATCTTTGTATTCACTTCACTCTTATTGGTATTTGAATGGGATTTCAGTTTCTTCTTCCTCATGGAGGACATCATTGATGATGGTGGCCAAACATGTCACTTATGGGGGATAGCGGAATGTTGGAGAAATACCAACAGCCTGCCCAGATCCCCAGAAGCAAAGAGCTTGGGCACCATTCTCGACAGTGTAGCACCCATCAAAGGAAGAGACCAAAAACCCACTTTATGACACACATAAAAAGAAATGATTGCCTAAGGACCTGAGAGTGAGAGTGAGAGTGAAAGTGAAAGTGGGAAAGGAAGCAAGAGGAAAAATTCTTGTTAAGTTGACCGCAAATTTGCTTATATAAGCACAATGTGCTTCCAAGAATGTTCTAGGCAGAATTGTTAAAATATCTGAATAAAGTAGCACATAATTTGATATGTATTGATGTTTGACTTGCATGCATCAAAAAATGTGAACTACAACATAGCAATACATAGCACAGGCTATCCTACTTTTTGCGCAATATTGCAGCCTGTAGCTTGCACCTCAACTATGTAGTCGTGCTATGTAGTCATATGTAGTCTACCATACCATGCAGACATAGTCATAGTTGCAGTCATTTGTCACACTTGAATTTTGTTACCCTCGAATAATATTGGAGGAGCAATGACATCCATTCACTAGCACATTTAATCAAGTAATTAGTTATCCTACTTGTCCTCACCATTGTCATCAGATTCACTGTCAACCTCGTCTACACTGTCGCTCTGATTCCCACCATCACACTTCTGCATAGATTCCTGAATCGCATTGCTGATTTCCACATCAGACAGATAGTCTCCGCGTGTAACATCCATCATAACCACTCTAGTGTGTGTTCTTAGTAGTATGTGAGACACAAGGAGATGAAAATATTGAAAGTGACTTCAGCTCCCATTGACGTTAATGTCCTTGAGGATGGAATCAAGGATTCCATGGGCTTTCGTTCATGAATTGAACTTCCTAAGATTGGCGAGGTGTTTATCATATACTGCTTTATACTCGCCACTTGAAAAATTGATGTCACTCCGCTCTCCGTCAGTCCATTCATTGATGCAGTAGATGATGTCACACATGAGCCAAACAACAAAATAAAACATGCATGACTCACCGCGGTATATAACAAGGCTAGCGCAGGAATGGAAATGGTGTGAAATACTTCTCAAACACGACACCTTCATCCCTCTTATTCTGGTACCAGAGTAAATTGGCACCCTTTTGATTCAACCTCGTCTTATAGAGGCCACTGCACGGGACATTTCTCTTTTTGTCTCCAATGTCCTTGGAATCAATTGTAAGTGTGCGACAGAATCCCGTACATTGTGTACTCACCTGGTAACACAATCCAAACTTATCCTTGAGCTCATGTACAAGCCGGCGATTCCTAGACTTAACTGATTCCCCTGTGCTGCAATAAAAGCCATCAAGGCTCTCCATGAGAGGTCGAAGCTTGGCCTTCACCTCACTTTGTGAGGTGTCAGGTGTGGCATGTGATCTTGAGCAAAATGTTAGGCAGTTGAAACAATAGTGACAAATTGCATCCCTTACCTGTGATGCAAAGTTCAGAGGATGCACCCCATTGTTGCAGCATATGTGGCGGACTTCCCAAAACAATGTTTGGTGGTCTGCTGCATGGCGAACAGGTGTCCAAAGTGTACTGTGGGGCGCAATGAGCATGGCATAATGATGAAGTCAGGAGTGTGGAAACAAGATCTGGCATTGGAAAATTTACATTTGCATCAAGATGGCAAAATGAGCAATGGTCAGTTTGAGGAAGAACAAGGACTACAAGCAATCTACTCACCATTCTGGGCAACACTCCCCCGCACCACAACATCTTCTTGTGTATCACCCCCAACATTCTGCACCAGCTGCACACAGGTGTTTTCAAGGATCACCTTGTAAGCTGGTGCTCTGAGATCATAGGTGAGGAGGAACTTGATGCACATTTCAAGGCAATGACATTGTATTTGGGCCTGTGACACTTCAAGAATGGAATTTTGAAATGGATGCAATGAATGGGGGCCGACTATAGAGAGTTGCAGCAGGTTTTCCTTGGGGTAATTGCTGGTGCTGTCGAGAATCCAATTCTTGCTGCAGTGCATGTTATTTACTATGCATGGTACCAGACGTACACGGACGTGACACTTTTGCATATGCATAACGCACTTGCATCATTCCACACCAACAAGAACATAAACCTTGATCTCAGAGCATGGGAGCACGTCAACATTCCCAAACTCCATTTGATGCTTCACTATGTCGACACCCATTTGTCTGTTTGGAAGCACAGATGGCTTCAATACTGAGCTTCCTGAATGTTTGTATATTAATTTCATAAAACATACATACCATGCCTCTAAGCGACGTGACTATGTCACGAGTCAATTGCCATTCAATAAGCTTACCTTTGATGGTGATTTGGTGTGAGACAAGTCAGATGCCAGTACCTTGGACTTGGACCTCGATGGACCTGTGCCTACAGCAGCCAACTTCATTATTTTGCCTCGTCAGACAGAATGCTTCATGATACTGACAGCGTCGAAGGCGAGCTAGTTGGAATGATTTTAGCAGTTCAGCTGCTAAAAGAAGAAGGAGGAGAAAGGTGAGGGACTATGTCACTGGGGTAGACAACCAGGCAGCCATCCGCGCAACATCAGCCTTCCGTTCGCAACCAGGGCATCACCTGATGGACACGTTCCATGATGACTTATGCAGGGTCATTGTCATATCCCATACATTCGCGCTTCTCATCCAAAGTTCCGGATGTCAGATCCGATCAGATACGATCCACAGATCTGTACCGGATCCGTCACGATAAGCTTCTTCATTCATATCCTGTTCATATAACGTTACACACTGCTTCCTCCATTTAGTATTTCTTCCCTTCCCGGTATATCGGTTATGCTTACTTCCGGCTATGTTTACTGATCCGTTCACCTGTGATTAACTTCCGGCTTATGTTTGACTTCTAATAAGCATTGCTTATACATTGCGATACCTTTTGCATAGCCTCTTGCATAGTTCTATCGTATATAAACTCTTGTATATGTCCTATAGCACCCCAGTTCGAATATCATCTTAGATTGTCCTCATTCTGTTATCCGGACTTGAGTCTTGTCAACTCTTGTCACCCTCCGAGACTTAAGGATCGTATCCGATAAGTCTAACGCATCCGCCTCTATCTTCGGATAGTCAATACTCTGTTAGTTTTTAGTCTTGGACTTGTCTAGACTAGCCTTTATACTTCCGTCCGATATCTGGACAAGTATACGATACTTGTCTCTACACCCGGATATCATACGATAGTCATCCGGACCTTCAGATACGCTACAATAGCCATCCAGATCTTCGGATACGATAAGTATAGTATTCTGAAATAAGGGGCTATACTCGGGAAAGGGGCACAGTGTACGAGCTGAGGCCAAAGCCCTTCAGATCCGATATCTTTTGAGTACGACCTTAACAGTCATCCCAGACAACCATGGAAGGAAGCTCATCATCAGGTGGACACCAGGACACAAGGGCATCCCAGGCAACGAAGCAGTGGATGAGCAGGCAAAAGAGGCAGTGAGAGGGAATCATCAGGAAGGCACGAACTCCCGAAATCCTTGCTGACAAAACATGGTGAAATCAAGGAACTGCCACATAGCAAGTCAGCGATCAAACAGACATGCTACTGCAGAATCAAAGACGAGGCGATGGAGATAGAAAACATCTCACCAAGGTTGACCACCCTGCGCACCATAGATCAGTCAGCTCCCTCCAACAAGTTCGCTGCAAAAATCACATCATTACCAAGGAAGCACAGCTCGCTCCTATTTCAGCTCAGAATGGGTCACATAGCGCTCAACAAACACCTACACCGGATATCGAAGAGCCAATCAGCCAAGTGCAAAAATTGCAATGCACACATAGAAACAGTACACCACTTTCTACTAGTATGCCCCACCTTCACCAGACAGCGAGACGCTCTGCATCTCGAAGTAGGCCCACGCAAATACAACATCAAGCACTTGCTCAACAACATCCAAGGAATGAGAGTGGGCCTGAAATACATCGCATGTACAAGACACTTTGAGCAGACCTTCGGAGATGTAACCAGCCCCCCCAAGGCAAAAGAGTGGATGAGAGGAGAACAGAACAAAATCAAACCAAACACAACACACCACATGCCTCCCCACAGGGATCACAGTTCCCACCCACACCAGAACCATTGTCGAGACGCCACCATGACAAGATATATTGAGTAAATACCAAAGCACATACATGTAGGAGATGTCCAATATAGGGCTTAGCCTCAACGGACAATAAACAAGGATTCAAAAAAAAATGCTGACAGTGTCAAGGGGGTACGTTATTCTCAGAAGGTATCCATTCCCCAACTCTACAATCCAACACTTGCTCGATGAACACAGTGCTTCTCTTTTCATCCCTGCACTCGAAGATTTCCTTCATAACCATGTGCAAATTTTGTTGCACAGAAAGCTCACTCCACGAGACCAGATTGATGTCTACAAATACCTGAAAGTCCTCTCACCAGCATGGCCATGCATAAACATTGCAAAATGTTTATTTAAGGTATGTGCAGCACCAGTGATTCTGTCTGAGGATATGAGGAAAGGACCAGTGCCTGCGCACTTTGACATGGTGCTTGTGATTGAAGATCAGGGCCAGTACACTGGGGAGGGAGTGTTGGGTGAGTGTCGTCATTTGATGATTGTCTATGGTTTCACTACACTAAGTCAGGTCTTCGTGTTGGTGAAGTAAAGGTGATTTTTGACGACCCATTGTGTTTCGGACATTTTCCCCACCCCCTTGTATATAGACACTGGTTCTGGCCTCTTTCAAACATTTGATGCACATTTGCACAGTGTCAGGCTCACCAGGTCTTCTCGGCACCGAGGACCTAATGCTGTTGTTCTACCAGTGAATTGAACTCTGCACCCTTGTCAGCTTGTTCCTTGGTTCACTCTCGAGATGGGTCAGAAGAGTTCTATTTGAATAGATACATTGAGTGCTACATGATGTGTGTGGGTGTGATGTTGAGCTATTGAGGGTATGCGGGGCTATGTAATCTTGCAGCCTTTTTCCTGATGGGATGTATCTCAGGCTCATAACTGAGGTAACTTATTTGTTGGGCAGATATATATTCAGTTGCTCCAAGTTGAGAGTTTACCGCTTGTGCTGATGTAAGCAGTGTCACCCCTGTCTGCTACCTCCCCTCAAAGATTGATTTTTATGAGCTTCCCGTGACTTGCAAGGACTCCATAAGCTTTTGTCCTGGGGGCTTTTGAACCCTCTGAACACGATGGTGGAGCCAGATGTCCCAGAACAAATCGCATTCTTGAGATATGGTAGGTCCCCCCACCCCCTCTACCACCTATATCTTGCAGTTATGTACATGCTGGTATATAAAGGCTTGTCCTAGTGATTTTGAAGCATAGAAATTGAATGGGAATGATTTCTGAGTGTTTTGTACAAATATGAATTGTGATGTGTGAGTTTGCCTGATACCCCCCCTCAAAGATCGATTTTTACAGGCTTCCCATGACTTGCAGAGACTCCAAAAGCTTTGTCCTGGGGGTTTTTGAACACTCTGAACAAGATGGTCAAGCCAGATTTCCCCGAAAAATCATATTCTCGAGTTATGGTAGGTCCCCCTCCCCCCCTATCTGCTATATATGTTATTATGTACATACCGACATACAAATGGCTGTTCCTAGTGTTTTACGAGCATATAAATCGATTGGAGATGGTCCCAGAGTGTCCTGAGCATGTCTGAAATGATATATGTCAGTTTTCCTGATGCCTCCTACAAAGATCGATTTTTACAGACTTCCCATGACTTGCCAGGACTCCAAAAGCATTTTTCCTGGGGGCTATTCAACATTCTGAACAAGATGGTCGAGCCAGATTTCCCAGAAAAAATCACGTTCTTGAGTTATGCAGGGTCCCCCTCCCCCCTTGTACCCCTTATATCTCACTGTGTCTCATTTTAACCCAAGACCGATACTGTAAACGCCTGTCCTAAGGTTTTTCAAGTGCAGGAATTGATTGGTGATGGTCCCAGAGCTTCTGGAGGTCAACAATGTTGAGATCTGGTGGATGGGTCAAAAAGTCAGTATTTCGACCATATCTCCATAACCGAACCGCCGATTTTCTTAGTTCTTGGCTCATATCATCCTAAAGGTGTCCTAAATGAGATGTACCAGCACAAAACAAGTTTTTTTTCACAAGTTTGAAACCTATTTCTGTTTTGACCATATAAATGGTGTATATATCGGCGGTGGTTGCAAATGTGGTGGTCTAGTAAGAAACACATATCTCCCGTCCGAGTTGGTTGCATTCTCAGCTGGTTCGCCTCTCCTCGACCTCCTGAGAGAGATCAACCCTCCTTTTGCCGTTCGTTACCAGGTCCCTCCATCCAAAGAAGACTTTCATGCCTATGAAACGGCAAGGACTTCCCTTGAGAACTCGACCACTCCGTTTTGGCCCGGTATCCTTGCCAACATGGCCTACGGAAAGTATCAACAGGAGCTTCAGAATCTAAAAAGACGTTCTTGGTTCCCTTTGATGATTCGTGCTTACCTGCAAAACCCAGACCTTGCATGGCCCACGGATGACAAAGCCGAGCGCTTACCCCTAGGACACAAGTCCACTGCTACGAAGAGGCAGAAGGCACAGAACTCGATCCGTATCAATAGTCAGGATGTGGCAAGGGCCCACAGTCGTTTTCCTGGGGAGTTGGACGGTGCAGCGGGTCAGAAGTCAACCGCTAAGGAAAAGAGGTTGGTAAAGCGTCGAAAGCTTGCGTGATGCTTCGCGTTCAACCAACCGTTACAAACACGAGAACGACTGCATTCTAGCATCCGGTCCATGTTCATTGTGCGAAACTGTAGTGAATATCAGACCACCAGTACGAACCAGTACGACGCTGACAAACTATGCCTTACCTTGTCTTGACGCCCGTACCAATCAAGATAATCAGGAATCATCCTTGCGAGATATTCTCCCGTGTGGCTTTCCGTCAGACTACACAAATTCATAGATCATACATGCATGATACAATTTCAATGAAAATAAGCCTTGTTGACATTTTGACATGGAAAGTTGGAGCAAGGGTTGAGCAAATGAATCCAATCACTGCGCTATACCACTCTTGACTCGTATCGAGTCAGCAATGTGAAGGTACATGGTTGATCCGAGGGTTGAAAAAAAAGATATAACAAATTAAATTGTTATGCTATACCAGGAGGACTCGTGATGAACGGAGTCCAATGACTTTGGTGAAGCAACATGTATCACGTCACAGCAGATCTATTATCTTGTCCCGAATTAAAGTCTGTCAGGGAGAGGGCCGGGAGGCCTCTGAAATGCGTCCATTTGACCAGAACGGAAGGAAATGAAGACGAACGACCAGAAACAGGGTCATGTGTTGCAAGTGTATACAGACCAATGTGACATTATAATCCTCGTCAAGGCTCAAATGATGCGAGTGCGGACAGAGTTGGGCAAATGAAAAACAAGTGTAAGACCGTAAACACGGTCTCCGTGTCTAAGGGAAGATACTGTTAATAAGGCATGGTATAGTACCATGTTCCGTCAAAGCCGCTAATAGCGGAAGAAACGCGTCGAGGCGTATAATTCCTCCATAGGAGCACCGAGTACTGACGTATACAAAACAATGAAACAGGACAAGAATCCTGATGGATGAGATAATGGTAGAAAGATGTCTTCTAAATAAAATGAAAATCGAAGACACTAAACGGATTCCAATGAAGCTAGCGCAAGGATTAGTGATGGCAAATCACGTGCACCCACAAGTGCTGAGGTGTACCAGTAAACAAGTAGCAATGGTCGAATGAAGAAGGTCAGTCCCTCCTCCAACGGTCACATAAACCTTGGCCAAATAAAAGGAGAGGCATTCCCTTACATGACGGCAGTCACATAGTCCAGCAAGGAGGTGCACCATCGCAGAACAGGCGTCCGACGCAATCGAGTTCCAAACCCATGTCTAGAACGAAGAGAGGGGGGGGCGGCGGAAGACACAAGGTGAAGCAGGTATCAGAAAGCACACAGTAGGGCTGAACAGGACGCTGAGCAAAGAGAGATAATGGCTCGTCAACATAGACATACGAAATCGCCATGATCATGAGCACTCTTGAAAGGAAATGAAGACTTGACCTGTACAAGTGCGGTCATGAACAAACCCATCAAGAGGGAGGCATCAGCCGGCGTTATGCAGTCATGAGAGCTATGTCGACCGTCCGTCGCAGTCCCACACGCTTCTGCAAGGGAAGGAGGTTAAGAGAGTTACCATTTAGGAAGATAGGACTTAGGAAGACAGGACTCGCAAGCCTAAACATCAACGACATTTTACTGGCTGCGAGTCAACCAACACACGATGCCAGAGCCCACGGCTCAACAGTTCCCATAAAGGAACGATAGCGAAGTGTGAATGGTGAGGGAATGAACAGGTGAACGCCGCGACCATTTAAACATTGTGATTACGTGTGGTTCACACGCCACATGCGGAGTTTTCAAAATATGACTTACCAGTAGTGTACCACACGTCCAGCAGAGCGGCAAGCGCTTTGCTCCTTGCCCTCGGTTTCTATTATTCACTGCACTATACGAATGATAACCCATTGCGGAGAAACCAGATTTTAACCAGATCCTAATCAGAGGAAGATAGCGTGTATAACACGACTCTCAACGGACGTACCCCTGCAACCAAACGCAAATACGATGGGCCGCAAAATTTGGACATTCTGTCTGAATCAATACATCTAAGCAGACACTTGTCCAACTTTACCAACAGGTATTTTCAGACCCCGTTTCTTCTCTTCAGATGTTCGCTATTCCACCACCAACCAGTTCTGTAAATCATCTTCTTGGCTGTCGGATTAGAGTGAGTTTCAGTCACCTCGGCTAAGTTTGTTAAAATTCTTTTGAAATCTCCTGCTCCCTCCTTGACTTGCAACTACAACCATCTCCGCGCACCATGGCGCACCGCCCCCACTTAGCTGATGCGAAGGATGCCGTCGGTCATTCCAGGTTTGTTGTGGCATGCTCACACATATCTACTCGGTTACTGATCTTATATGGGTGTATAGGCTCCAGGGCGCATTAATGTGGCAGAGACGAATGAGAACCTCGAAGGTATGTTGATTAATCGTCACAATCAGTACATCTTGCTGTTCTTGATTTATTAGAATTTGGTTACTATGGAAGATTATTTAGCGCTACCCTGTTTGTTCTGCCTGCTACTAGGGACAACTGGCGTGTCTAGTACGTCGAAACTGTTTTCCTTACAACCTTCCCATTTGCTCACTAGTGTGAGGGATTTAGAGCATCTCATCCCAGGCTCCAGCTGATAATGCGTGAGTTTTCCTTGTTGCATTGAATTACTTTTGACCATTATCATCGCATACTCAGGCACCTATCCACTGAAGAAGTCACAGTCAGCGGGGACGAATGAGGCTTGTACCACTCATTCGAGGCTGGTGGTGGGGTGCAGAGAACGAAGGGAAGAGCAACCGAGAAGCCATGGGAAGCGGATGGCGAATCCTAGGAAATATATGGACCTGACGTATATTTTTTGCAGAGTCTAATTAGATCTATTTTGTATATGCATGCAGACATAATTCAGACGTGCAAGTCATGGTTTCTGATATGATCCCGTTGTAGGATTAAATACATAGATAACAAATCTACCTCAGCAAAACGTATGTGTCCAGTGTTGGATGGGAGTCAGTACTGCGTACCTCTCGCTAGTCTAGCGCTTCGGGATTTGCGTTGTATGCGACGTCTGTTTATATTCCGCGTATATGGTCTATCCCTACACTAATACGGCCTATTGGTTGATAAGCTTGAGCATCCAAACTTGAGCATGCAGACACATTGGTCTGCTCGAGCCCACAGCTCAACTGTTCCCATAAGTATGTAGATTGTTGAATGAATCCAAGCTCCAAGTAGATAATTAAACATGCGATCCCATGCGGTTCACACACCTTCAACAGGAAGCACATTCAGGGTCCTTGTCGAAGTCATTATAATCTGCGTATGCATTCTGGATAGTCGTCAGTGACAAGCAACGATGCCTCTCTGTATGTTGAGCTTAGACTGTTTCAATGCGGGTGCTTTGAATAAAAGTCTTACTTTTCTGAGGCATCGGAAGCTTGACCAGGTCCTCCGCTAACTGCCACATCAACATCTCACCCTGACCAAGCATAGCCCAGTTCGTCAGCTGGATGGGCAGCAGCACGATCCGACGATCTAGGAGTCTGTGATCTTCCAGGAACCGTTCTACTGCATGGTGCGGATCTTCCACGCGAAACGCTAGTATTTGTATACGTAGATTACCGATCAGGTGAATGACCGCCAGAGGATCACATTTCTCTAATCTCAGCACCACGCAAAGGTGCGTCAACGAATCGAGACAGTCTAAGCCTGCGTGTAGCTTTTCAAGCATGCGATGGTCGTGGGTATCGAAATGTGTCAAGTGTTTAAACACATTTGATGTGCTGAATGATGTTGAGACATCGACGTCCATGGAAAGCTGCAATGACTTCAGTGGGAGAGTATCCAGGGCTTGCAATAACGAGGATACAGCTGTTGCGGATGATATTGTCGAGACCAATAGAACAAGGCAAGAGATACCATTGCAGAGCGATAAGATCTCTACCAATGTTGATATTTCGATTGACCCGACGAGAAACAGAGATGTGATGTATTCATGGGCGAAGTCAACGTGCATGGGACGCAGGCGGAGACAGCCCAGAAATCGCTGGACCGACGCTTGATGATAAAGCGCAATCCTTTTATACAGTAATCTTTCGATCCTGTTAAGTAATTGAATCAATCAGTAGAAGCACAGTTGTGAGATATTGCATCAAATGAGGCTCACCATGGATATGTGCGTGTTGAGACCCTCAAATTGTCTGCCGCAGAATGTCTGTTACGGGTCGCAAGAGCTAAAATATATTGCTGGATCTCAAGTGGGAGAGCGGGGCTCGAGGGCATGACTGGCAATGGATGGGATGTAGAAGCGCCACCCGCCATGGATGACCAAATCAAAAAAATTGCATTCACGTAATTGATTGATCATTCGGTTCCAGACGACAGAGTCTAGCCTAGGATCTGCACCTGAGCGGCACTATTAAACTACTATATTCGGGACATTGTGAAAATGCTGCGCCACTGCTTCGGCGCTCTCAAATGTTGAATGGATGTCCACACTACACTACTGCTATCGTAACGGCGCCTGCGCGCCAATCCCCGACTCCGAATGGACAGTATCACGTAGAAGACGTATGTTCTCTCAATTGTGTGTCCCAGATATTACAAACCCTGAGCAAACAAAGTTCGGCCACCCTCACGTCATTCACAATGAAAAGACCCCCGACTCTGCTCAACGTCTTCGCTTCGAGTACCAGTGATCACTAATCAATATGCCCCGTGCGCGGCTACGAAAGCTTCACATTTTGTTTCTGGCCAGTACATTGGCTGTATCCAGGCATAAGCAAGGCCGCCTCGAGGAACTTTTCACTCTAGGACGTCGGGATTTACAATGAGGAAGTCAATGAATGGCTCACCCGCTTTTTCCATGGGGCAGCAACAGGCCTTCGTGCTCTCTTCCTAATGCTACCCATGCACGACTCTCGTGGTCCCTATATCCAATGGCAGAAGTGCAACCAATTCGTTGATATATCATCAAGTTGGCCTGATCGAGACTTTCGTCATGAATATCAGTGAGTGTGCTTCGTATTCGTTCTTCTTAACATGCTGATGCCTCTGGCAGTGTTGGTCGTGCAGCGTTTGACCGCTTAATGCAATCTTAGAGCAGAATCCGATCTTCAAATCAACAGGAAGAAAACCGCAGCGATCCGTGCGCTATCTCACTCGCGTGTTTCCTCCTTCGTTATGGACTCGTGGCGGTGAATTCATGCAATCCGCCCATAAGCTTGGCACTACTGCCGGTGCTCGTAACTGCCCGCTAGAGCAGAATGTCGTCAACTCCTGTGTGACACAACATAGCCCTATGACGGCCACTCCTGCTGTTGACGCTGCACTCCACTCCGAAACTGATCTGGATTGTTAACAGAGTGATTGACTATGAGACACGTCAGGCCTTCTTCGGGATTGGAAATAATTTACAGAGGGGCGCTTAAGACTTAAATAGCTTGAACAACCAAACTCGGCTCCCAGGTGAACGCAAACTGAATGAATTGAGCAGCCTTTGGCGCTCACATATTTCTGTAGAATGCTATCAAGAGGCTTCTTAGGCCCGATTGTCAGAAGAGAAATCAATCATGTTTTGAATGTCAAGCATATCACAAAAGCGGCAGTCTGAGGATTAGTGTACCAAGGTGCTGCAAACCAATGTCAGTGAAGATATTTCGAGGAATTGGTATACTCATGTTGTTGATTCTTTTGAGCTCCTTCACTTCCAGGACCAGGGGCGTTCTGCACGAATGTCTGGCAATCCAAAATGGATCAAAACCCAGGTAGAGGTGCATCAGAAGAGCTTGTTTCGTTGTTGCGCACATTCAACTTGACCCACTCCATCTCTTCGGCAACCTTCGCGGGAGCTGTGGCTTCGTCAGGGTAATCTGGTTGACGCCGTCTCATGGAGAAGAATGGGTGGAAAGCGCGCGATATTGCCAGCCATTCAGGATCGAAGGTGAGCTTCGGCATGCAGCGTTGTCCAGGCATGGTAGATTCATCCGATGTGGTAGGCACATCGATGATCTATATAAAAATTAGCGACCCATATCCATAAACACAGAGCTACATACCTCCATAAATTCCCGTTTTGGCAGGCATTTATCCAATGCGAGGAAATTTGTCACAGATGGCTGTGGTCGATATGCAACAGGAGGCGATTGTATAACTTCTTCCTCTTCTAGGCTTATTTCATCAGGGTTGTGGGAAGCCGTTTTCAAACGAGGAACTTCAGTTGGGGGATTCTGAGGTTCAATTGCATCGAAATGATCATCTGCAATTGCTATTTCATCTGGGTTTTGTGGCGGCAAAGTAGTGGACGGAGACTTCGATCCGGTGCAGGATTTTTCATGCTGCACGGTAGCCTCAAATCGAACATGTAAATGGGCTGAGAACCACCATTTGGTTTCAGTGTCCGTAAGAGCCCCATTACAGGAGGGGAACCCAGATTGCCCGTCTGTACATCCTGTCTGAAAAATGGTTTGTAGCGAAGGAGACCCTGAACATCACCATGTCGCTCAATAGATTGAGGCCAATCATATATCCGGGGAGGACAGCTGTGATGCATTCCGATGTGAGATCAAGAACTCGCAAAGACTAAGATTCACGGACCAGAGACAGACTGCGAACGTTAAATTCTTTGATGTGGTATATACTTTGCATGGAGCCATGATCGTAAGGCAATTTTTCGTAAAGACCTGCGTGTGTTTAATGCTGGAGCACCCGAGAACGTGATAGGATAATCACCTAGATTGAAATCATTGCTTTTGAAAATTCCAGACGCACCAGCGATACGGATACCGTTCACTTTGATACATCCGGCATGCCAAAGGAAGTATATGTTTGGTGCAAGCCACCCACCATGATACCTGTGAGAGGATATAAGGATAGAGAAAGTGCGCAGAGCGGGTACGTACAGTTCTGACATGTAATTTGACGCCTCGTGATTCCCGCCTATCACAACGGTAAGCACCGAAGCGGTCCTTTCTCCTGTATAGTACCTAGAAAGAAGTGGATTAATGCATGATTGTACCAACTGAGTATGGCACGTACTTGTGAAAATTGCCTAACTGCCTATACTTCTGCGGTACAGACATGCATTGCATGTCTCTGTGATTGCGAATAGCTTGGAAGTCCCCGCACATAAGAAGTAAATCTACAATACAGTTGCACCTCGTCTCTAGATCACGTAGGTGCTTGTAAATTGCGTCCAGCGCGCCATGGCTGCATCCCTCCACTGCAATCTATCAGAATGTCAGTGGATAATTACTATGACCTTCATAGCATGGAAAAGAGTGAATGCTCCCTGTTTGAGATCGACCTAGTATTCTGAAACAATTATCTTCCTTGTTCGATGGGTCTGGTAAACAGTAGGTCACGGTCAGACTAGACTAATAAGATTGTCCACAAAACGGGCAGGAAGTCTGTGGCTGTGCAACTCTCTCTGTTAGGAAGTCGAGCATAGTACGTGAAGCTTTGAAGGACATTGTACGCCGGCTCCCGCGAGTCCCGCCCTCCCTTACCCCCGCTGTCTCTCCTTCGTCAATATCTCCTTTTTTTCTCGACAAACTTCGTTACAATGTTGTATTATCTGTGTCCTAGTGTGTATGTTAACTAATACAATTATATGATGGAAAGTATAATACAAAGTGTGTCCAACTATTGTAAAAGAGAGCTGCCTTGAGTCCTGGAGCAGTATGAGAGCGGCGAAAGTTATGAACAATGGAGATGCTCTGCGCCACTCGGTCATCGAAAGCACGACCTCTCATGATGCCACCTCGAAGCGTCAAGTTTACACCGTCATGGTTGACATTGCGGTGAGCCTGCTCATTGCCATTTATGGTGGCTGGGCATGCACGCCATATATCTTCGAGTGCTGGCAGTGCAAATTTATTAGTTTCAACATCGTCCTTCCGATATTCACATCTGTAAATATAGTGATTCAATTACACTCCTTCCGGAAAGTCTTGACTCACGTGTTCGAAACGGTTCGAAATTAGTAAAAATGTCGAAGATTCAATTAAATCACTTTCGAGTTTTGTATGCCTCTGAACGGCTTCAAAACGCATCACATCTCGCAAGTTTCTCACCCAGACTCGTCATGGTCTACCAGAGGATCAGTACCTGCTTTTGGAGGAAGGATGGGACATTGACCGCATTGCTGTTGCTCTCGGAGTATCGTCAAGAAGTATAGAGCGGTGGGAGGCAAATTATGACGAACACGGACACATCAACCCCCCTACGCCAATCATGGGTCGCCCTCGCTTGCTGGATCAAGTTATGACAGACGAGATCCACGAGCTGCTAGCCGAAACACCGTCACTGCTACTTGACGAGATCGGCGAATGGCTCGCCATATACCATGATCAGCCAATATCGATGTCAGCTCTCCATGAAAACCTCAGGGACCTTGGTCTCACCTACAAGCGCTTGAAGAGGGTCGCGGCCGAACGTGATGACGGTTTCCGAGCTGATTGGTTGCACAACATGACAACCAACTATACAGCTGAGCAGCTCGTGTTCCTGGACGAGTCAAGCAAAGATGACCGCACCACACTCCCTAGATATGGTTTGTCACTCAGTGGACAATTCCCCTTTGACAGTGTCCGCTTGAACAGGGGCATTCGATACAGTGTGCTGCCGGCTCTCACCATTGACGGCTATATGACTGTCCGAGTCGTTGAGGGATCTATAGATGGCGCAGAGTTCTACGATTTCGTTGTCGACGTAGCAAGTATATCATTTTCAGTGTCTGAATTTCCGCTGATCGAATCTACTGTAGTTGCCCAATATGAACCCATTCCCGGGCCCCAATAGTGTGATTGTCCTCGACAATTGTTCCACTCATAAGAGTGATGCCTTACGCGAAGCTGTAGAGGCATCTGGTGTGTCAACCGCTACTTTACTTCGCCTGCAAGTATCTGACACATTCGTAGGTTGTTTACTTATTTTTCTGCCGCCATACTCTCCAGATTTCAATCCGATCGAGGAGAGCTTCAGTTGCTGTACGTTCGACTACTTTTCATTGTAGTCTGTCGCTCACACTTCCTCTACAGCGAAGAAATGGCTTCGACGGCATTGGAGAGATCTCCAACACAGCCAATTCCCTGAGCAGGACCTTCGTGAAGCTTGCTTCAAGGCCGTAAATGCCGTAAATGCTCGAGGCTGGTATAGGCATAGTGGCTATCTGTAGCGCGGACAATATTACGCGGAGGGGAGTAGTAGTTAATAGCTGCATTTACGGGGTAACGATTTACGGGTATGAATATCTACGAAAGTCATGTAAGATTATCAGAGTTTAACGATTCACGAATAGTAAATGTGCGAATAAATGGCGGGGATATCAGGCTGCTTGGAATGAATTGCATCTGCGTAGGTGTCAGTTTATTCCGTCGAGTAACAAGGAGGTAGTCACGGTAACCTTTGATCACTTGTAGCTCAGGAGCAAGCTCTAACTCAGACTCCGAGTCATCGTCCCCATAGATTTTATCACCATCCTCGCCTGAGGAGTCTTCCATACCACCGAGATTACCATGTTCTTCGTCTAAAATGTCGCCAGATTCCATATGGATACCATCAACAGATTCTTCATCAGAGTGTTGTGAACGAGAGGCATCCTCCTCGTCGGAGCATTCAGTCACTGTATTAGACATAATCTAATGTTAAAAAGAGTGACAGTTTCTGCTCGACTTTGAAGGAGAGTGGTGCAAGTTTGCTGAATTTTCGATTTAATTGAATTTTCGACATTTTTACTATTTCGAACCGTTTCGAACACGTGAGTCAAGACTTTCCGGAAGGAGTGTAGTTGGCAGTACTAGGATGGCTGCAATAGATTTATTTACTGGATGAACCAAGCTTCCCAAGACAAGACATTGGAGAATGCAAGGTCATTGCAGCCTCAAAAATATCTTCATTGCCCAAGTCAGACATTTGCAGCGAGTGCGTGCGGGCCCATATCCCAATCTGCTCAGAGAGTTGAAGTCAAATATATATTAATGAGTCTGCATGTGTTACAAAATGTTAATAAAGGAGAGTTAATACATGTGAACTCTAAATGCAAAAAGTCGTCTGTTGAATCAACACAGCTAAAGGTAAAAATGGGGGGAGGGAAGCATGCAGAGGAGTGAGGGTACCTTATTGACACCGGGTGAGATATACACAACCCCTCACAGGTCTGTGCACGCAATGCAGCCACATATGCAGCAGATCCTACAGGACTTTAGGAAAAGTTTTGCCCTGTTACAGCAAATGCAGGTTGAATGGGCAGTTGATGGCGTGTCAATCGCAGCTTTTCTTCCTTTTCATTTGAGTAGTCACATTGTATGCATGGTTGGGGGAATTCAAATTATAGAAGCATTCTTGGCAATGAATGCTTTGAAATTGTGAAGGTTATTAATGGTTGTAAAGAGAAAATATATGGTGTTAGAGATGAGTATGGAGTTAGTGGATATTCTGTTAGAATAGAATAATATTGGATAGTATAGATGAAAAGGTTTGTTATTTACATTACATTGTTTCTCAGCATGTGAACTAAACCATCTTGTGATATTTTGCATTCAGGCTAGAGAATACCTGCAACCAGATCCAGTCCTATGGATCCCATCCAAGACCTGGTTTGAGCTTGTCAGATGATGGGTACAGGAGAGTCAGAGGACCATGTAGTGTTTCAACTCATATAGATAGGTATTTGACCAGGATGTTGGTATCTGCCCTCTATGGAGGATGTCATGAGTGGTTGACATCTTTGTCTTCACTTCACTCTTATTGGTATTTGAATGGGATTTCAGTTTCTTCCCTTCATGGAGGCTACATCATTGATGATGGTGGCCAAACATGTCACTTATGGGGGTATATGAGCGGAATGTTGGAGAAATACCAACAGCCTGCTCAGATACTCCCAGAAGCAAAGAGCTTGGGCACCATTCTCGACAGTGTAGCACCCATCAAAGGAAGAGACCAAAAACCCACTTTATGATACACATAAAAAGAAATGATTGCCTAAGGACCTGAGAGTGAGAGTGAGAGTGAGAGTGAGAGTGAGAGTGAGAGTGAAAGTGAAAGTGGGAAAGGAAGCAAGAGGAAAACTTCTTGTTTAAGTTGACCGCAAATTTGATTATATAAGCACAATGTGCTTCCAAGAATGTTCTAGGCAGAATATTGTTAAAATATCTGAATAAAGTAGCAATCATAATTTGATATGTATTGATGTTTGACTTGCATGCATCAGCAAAAATGTGAACTACAACATAGCAATACATAGCACAGGCTATCCTACTTTTGCGCAACATTGCAGCCTGTAGCTTGCACCTCAACTATGTAGTTGTGCTATGTAGTCATACGTAGTCTACCATACCATGCAGACATAATCATAGTTGCAGTCATTTGTCACACTTGAATTTATTACCCTCAAATAATATTGGAGGAGCAATGACATCCATTCACTAGCACATTTAATCAAGTAATTAGTTATCCTACTTGTCCTCACCATTGTCATCAGATTCACTGTCAACCTCGTCTACACTGTCGCTCTGATTCCCACCATCACACTCCTGCATAGATTCCTGAATCGCATTGCTGATTTCCACATCAGACAGATAGTCTCTGCATGTAACATCCATCATATCTACTCTAGCGTGTGTTCTGTAGTAGTATGTGAGACACAAGGAGATGAAAATATTGAAAGTGACTTCAGCTCCCATTGATGTTAATGTCCTTGAGGATGGAATCAAGGATCCCATGGGCTTTTGTTCATGAATCAAACTTCCTAAGATTGGCGAGGTGTTTATCATATACTGCTTTATACTCGCCACTTGAAAAATTGATGTCACTCCGCTCTCCGTCAGTCCATTCATTGATGCAGTAGATGATGTCACACATGAGCCAAACAACAAAATAAAACATGCATGACTCACCGCGGTATATAACAAGGCTAGCGCAGGAATGGGAAATGGTGTGAAATACTTCTCAAACACGACACCTTCATCCCTCTTATTCTGGTACCAGAGTAAATTGGCACCCTTTTGATTCAACCTCGTCTTATAGAGGCCACTGCACGGGACATTTCTCTTTTTGTCTCCAATGTCCTTGGAATCAATTGTAAGTGTGTGACAGAATCCCGTACATTGTGTACTCACCTGGTAACACAATCCAAACTTATCCTTGAGCTCATGTACAAGCCGGCGATTCCTAGACTTAACCGATTCCCCTGTGCTGCAATAAAAGCCATCAAGGCTCTCCATGAGAGGTCGAAGCTTGGCCTTCACCTCACTTTGTGAGGTGTCAGGTGTGGCATGTGATCTTGAGCAAAATGTTAGGCAGTTGAAACAATAGTGACAAATTGCATCCCTTACCTGTGATGCAAAGTTCAGAGGATGCACCCCATTGTTGCAGCATATGTGGCGGACTTCCCAAAACAATGTTTGGTGGTCTGCTGCATGGCGAACAGGTGTCCAAAGTGTACTGTGGGGCGCAATGAGCATGGCATAATGATGAAGTCAGGAGTGTGGAAACAAGATCTGGCATTGGAAAATTTACATTTGCATCAAGATGGCAAAATGAGCAATGGTCAGTTTGAGGAAGAACAAGGACTACAAGCAATCTACTCACCATTCTGGGCAACACTCCCGCACCACAACATCTTCTTGTGTATCACCCCCAACATTCTGCACCAGCTGCACACAGGTGTTTTCAAGGATCACCTCGTAAGCTGGTGCTCTGAGATCATAGGTGAGGAGGAACTTGATGCACATTTCAAGGCAATAACATTGTATTTGGGCCTGTGACACTTCAAGAATGGAATTTTGAAATGGATGCAATGAATGGGGGTTGACTATAGAGAGTTGCAGCAGGTTTTCCTTGGGGTAATTGCTGGTGCTGTCGAGAATCCAATTCTTGCTGCAGTGCATGTTATTTACTATGCACGGTACCAGACATACACGGACGTGACACTTTTGCATATGCATAACGCACTTGCATCATTCCACACCAACAAGAACATAAACCTTGATCTCAGAGCATGGGAGCACGTCAACATTCCCAAACTCCATTTGATGCTTCACTATGTCGACACCATTTGTCTGTTTGGAAGCACAGATGGCTTCAATACTGAGCTTCCTGAATGTTTGCATATTAATTTCATAAAACATACATACCATGCCTCTAAGCGACGTGACTATGTCACGAGTCAATTGCCATTCAATAAGCTTACCTTTGATGGTGATTTGGTGTGAGACAAGTCAGATGCCAGTACCTTGGACTTGGACCTCGATGGACCTGTGCCTACAGCAGCCAACTTCATTATTTTGCCTCGTCAGACAGAATGCTTCATGATACTGACAGCGTCGAAGGCGAGCTAGTTGGAATGATTTTAGCAGTTCAGCTGCTAAAAGAAGAAGGAGGAGAAAGGTGAGGGACTATGTCACTGGGGTAGACAACCAGGCAGCCATCCGCGCAACATCAGCCTTCCGTTCGCAACCAGGGCATCACCTGATGGACACGTTCCATGATGACTTATGCAGGGTCATTGTCATATCCCATACATTCGCGCTTCTCATCCAAAGTTCCAGATGTCAGATCCGATCAGATACGATCCACAGATCTGTACCGGATCCGTCACGATAAGCTTCTTCATTCATATCCTGTTCATATAATGTTACACACTGCTTATTTCCTCCATTTAGTATTTCTTCCCTTCCGGTATATCGGTTATGCTTACTTCCGGCTATGTTTACTGATCCGTTCACCTGTGATTAACTTCCGGCTTATGTTTGACTTCTAATAAGCATTGCTTATACATTGCGATACCTTTTGCATAGCCTCTTGCGTAGTTCTATCGTATATAAACTCTTGTATATGTCCTATAGCACCCCAGTTCGAATATCATCTTAGATTGTCCTCATTCTGTTATCCGGACTCGAGTCTTGTCAACTCTTGTCACCCTCCGAGACTTAAGGATCGTATCCGATAAGTCTAACGCATCCGCCTCTATCTTCGGATAGTCAATACTCTGTTAGTTTTTAGTCTTGGACTTGTCTAGACTAGCCTTTATACTTCCGGCCGATATCCGGACAAGTATACGATACTATTCCTTATCTTCGGATAGGAATATGATACTAATCCTTACCTTCGGATAAGTATACGATACTATTCCTTGTCTTCGGATAGGAATACGATACTTGTCTCTACACCCGGATATCATACGATAGTCATCCGGACCTTCAGATACACTACAATAGCCATCCGGATCTTCGGATACGATAAGTATAGTATTCTGAAATAAGGGGCTATACTCGGGAAAGGGGCACAGTGTATGAGCTGAGGCCGAAGCCCTTTGGATCCGATATCTTTTGAGTATGACCTTAACAGTCATCCCAGACAACCATGGAAGGAGGCTCATCATCAGGTGGACACCAGGACACAAGAGCATCCCAGGCAACGAAGCAGCGGATGAGCAGGCAAAAGAGGCAGTGAGAGGGAAATCATCGGGAAGGCACGAACTCCCGAAATCCTTGCTGACGAAACATGGTGAAATCAAGGAACTGCCACATAGCAAGTCAGCAATCAAACAGACATGCTACTGCAGAATCAAAGACGAGGCGATGGAGATAGAAAACATCTCACCAAGGTTGACCACCCTGCGCACCATAGATCAGTCAGCTCCCTCCAACAAGTTCGCTGCAAAAATCACATCATTACCAAGGAAGCACAGCTCGCTCCTATTTCAGCTCAGAATGGGTCACATAGCGCTCAACAAACACCTACACCGGATATCGAAGAGCCAATCAGCCAAGTGCAAAAATTGCAATGCACACATAGAAACAGTACACCACTTTCTACTAGTATGCCCCACCTTCACCAGACAGCGAGACGCTCTGCATCTCGAAGTAGGCCCACGCAAATACAACATCAAGCACTTGCTCAACAACATCCAAGGAATGAGAGTGGGCCTGAAATACATCTCATGTACAAGACACTTTGAGCAGACCTTCGGAGATGTAACCAGCCCCCCCAAGGCAAAAGAGTGGATGAGAGGAGAACAGAACAAAATCAAACCAAACACAACCACATGCCTCCCCACAGGGATCACAGTTCCCACCCACACCAGAACCATTGTCGAGATGCCACCATGACAAGATATATTGAGTAAATACCAAAGCACATACATGTAGGAGATGTCCAATATAGGGCTTAGCCTCAACGGACAATAAACAAGGATTCAAAAAAAAAATGCTGACAGCGTCAAGGGGGTACGTTATTCTCAGAAGGTATCCATTCCCCAACTCTACAATCCAACACTTGCTCGATGAACACAGTGCTTCTCTTTTCATCCCTGCACTCGAAGATTTCCTTCATAACCATGTGCAAATTTTGTTGCACAGAAAGCTCACTCCACGAGACCAGATTGATGTCTACAAATACCTGAAAGTCCTCTCACCAGCATGGCCATGCATAAACATTGCAAAATGTTTATTTAAGGTACGTGCAGCACCAGTGATTCTGTCTGAGGATATGAGGAAAGGACCAGTGCCTGCGCACTTTGACATGGTGCTTGTGATTGAAGATCAGGGCCAGTACACTGGGGAGGGAGTATTGGGTGAGTGTCGTCATTTGATGATTGTCTATGGTTTATCACTACACTAAGTCAGGTCTTCGTGTTGGTGAAGTAAAGGTGATTTTTGACGACCCATTGTGTTTCGGACATTTTCCCCACCCCCTTGTATATAGACACTGGTTCTGGCCTCTTTCAAACATTTGATGCACATTTGCACAGTGTCAGGCTCACCAGGTCTTCTCAGCACCGAGGACCTAATGCTGTTGTTCTACCAGTGAATTGAACTCTGCACCCTTGTCAGCTTGTTCCTTGGTTCACTCAAGATGGGTCAGAAGAGTTCAATTTGAATAGATATATTGAGTGCTACATGATGTGTGTGGGTGTGATGTTGAGCTATTGAGGGTATGTGGGGCTATGTAATCTTGCAGCCTTTTTCCTGATGTGGATGTATCTCAGGCTCATAACTGAGGTAACTTATTTGTTGGGCAGATATATATTCAGTCGCTCCAAGTTGAGAGTTTACCGCTTGTGCTGATGTAAGCAGTGTCACCCCTGTCTGCTACCTCCCCTCAAAGATTGATTTTTATGAGCTTCCCGTGACTTGCAAGGACTCCATAAGCTTTTGTCCTGGGGGCTTTTGAACCCTCTGAACACGATGGTGGAGCCAGATGTCCCAGAACAAATCGCATTCTTGAGATATGGTAGGTCCCCCCACCCCCTCTACCACCTATATCTTGCAGTTATGTACATGCTGGTATATAAAGGCTTGTCCTAGTGATTTTGAAGCATAGAAATTGAATGGGAATGATTTCTGAGTGTTTTGTACAAATATGAATTGTGATGTGTGAGTTTGCCTGATACCCCCCCTCAAAGATCGATTTTTACAGGCTTCCCATGACTTGCAGAGACTCCAAAAGCTTTTGTCCTGGGGGTTTTTGAACACTCTGAACACGATGGTCAAGCCAGATTTCCCCGAAAAAATCATATTCTCGAGTTATGGTAGGTCTCCCTCCCCCCCTATCTGCTATATCCTGTTATTATGTACATACCAACATACAAATGGCTGTTCCTAGTGTTTTCCGAGCATATCAATCGATTGGAGATGGTCCCAGAGTGTCCTGAGCATGTCTGAAATGATATATGTCAGTTTTCCTGATGCCTCCTACAAAGATCGATTTTTACAGACTTCCCATGACTTGCCAGGACTCCAAAAGCATTTTTCCTGGGGGCTATTCAACATTCTGAACAAGATGGTCGAGCCAGATTTCCCAGAAAAAATCACGTTCTTGAGTTATGCAGGGTGCCCCTCCCCCCTTGTACCCCTTATATCTCACTGTGTCTCATTTTAACCTAAGACCGATACTGTAAACACCTGTCCTAAGGTTTTTCAAGTGTAGAAAGCGATTGGTGATGGTCCCAGAGCTTCTGGAGGTCAACAATGTTGAGATCTGGTGGATGGGTCAAAAAGTCAGTATTTCGACCATATCTCCATAACCGAACCGCCGATTTTCTTAGTTCTTGGCTCATATCATTCCTAAAGGTGTCCTAAATGAGATGTACCAGCACAAAACAAGTTTTTTTTTCACAAGTTTGAAACCTATTTCTGTTTTGGCCATATAAATATGGGATGGACACGTTATTAAGCATAACCCTTCCAATTTATTCAGAAGACTCTCACTTTTTCTCCCAGTCTCTTCATGCGACGGGAGCTCTGAGATGGGAATATGGGGCGACAAATTTTCTGACCATCGATCAATAGATTAGCATGTCAAAGAGTGGGATTATATAACGCTGACCTATCAAGCTAAACTCTTGAGGAGACGCGCATGGTTGCAGAAGGTTCTGAGGCGGGACTGCTACTGCACAGGTAATTGTCAGTCGATTGTAGCCCAATATAATATGCTACTTACCTAACTCAGGAGTGTCGAAGACCTTGATCTTCTCCGACCCATTGTGATCCACAATGATGTGCACCTGGGTGTCCTCACGCTTTGTAAAAAGCTTTTCACACTCAGGGAGTGGGCACGCATAGCGTCCGTAGGCATTGCCTACAACATACTGGCGACCACAAATAATAAATGGGACAGGAATGGAATGGTACCGGTATCGGTGCTTCCGTGCGATTTCGCTGGTTGGAAATGGGCCTCTATTGCATCCTAGATGGTTACAAGTGTATTGTTCGGACATTGTGATCAGTAAGCAGAGTATTGTTTAACGATATCTCTGGTGCTATATCGTTGGAGGCGATTCAGTTGGGCTGACGAGCTTTTATATGCCCCTATAGACTGATATATATTATCAGGGATGTGATCGACTAACTACTGTCATTGCAAGGAAAATTTTACAACCATGTTGCAGGATTTACGATAATGTCCAGACACATCAGGACGAGCTAGCGTGTGGGGGAACCGAGGAACGGAGATCAAGACGACCCTACTGAATTTTTCACCCAGCGCAAACCGTTCATCAGGTTGTAATATTTAAGAAATTAGGGTAAAATGTGTCGGACATGAGCCCACTCCCTTGGCGTTCAGTCAAATAATGACATGTAGTTGACTCTATATTGTAAATTCTTTTATTATCTTCCGATGAATCGAAGCAACGTAAATCAGACACATTGATCGGTAACCATTGGATTACTATCGCGTGACACAACTAGGTTCCGTGCTGCAGGCACCCGACAGATAGTCCGTAAATATCGGATGGCGCTACAGGGTGCTTGTGGATCAGCTCATTACGCCCTCAGAACACGAAATCTATTGTTGGTATATTACGTATTTCATATGGGCGCACATTTTTAATCTGACGCAGCTAAGTTCCTCAATTGATGGTTACAGGCCTTACTACACCCACACAGGGACGTCCGATTGTTTCAAACAGGTATAGCAGCATTCAATACTTACTCCGTGGACCCTGATGAAAATTGTTGCACCACACATTTAGTTCCTAAGTCTGGGCTTGACGGATCAGTACGTGATGGACAGGAATGTGTTTCAGACATGTAGGACATCTGTATGTGTCGTCCTTATACAATATACTGATGTTCTGTGAGACCACATGAATTTCAATCTTTTTAAAAGTGCCGTATTATGTGGTACAAACACAACAATTGTGATTCATAGGTTATTAGAAGTCATAATACGATGATAAGACAAATTGAACATGTGGTCGTGTGATGGACTATATGGGAATGTGATGGACTGTGCGGGGATGTGATGGACTATATATGGATGTCATGACCATCAAATAAAAAGGAAGCCTGTTGGACGACATTGCCAAGCAAGGCACCAGTATTGATTGAGACCCCATGTCGGAGGTCAAATTCATTGGCGATAGTGTGGAGAAAATAAAGTTAATCTTAAAAAAATCATGAACTGCCTTGATCATTTTGTAAAAGCACCGGAATACGTAGCGAGTGGAGGCAACATTTTGAAATACTCCCACACTGCTAAATTTACCCCCTCTTATTTCTGATCCGTGCATCTCAATCACACACATTCTCTGGCGACTAAATATGGCGGCAGCATCAGCATATGGTCCTACAAAAGATTCCAATGCTCATCCACCTATGTCGCCCCATCCTCCATGACAAAACCAAGCGTCTGATTCTTAACCTCATAAATAACGCAAACCAAACCAAATTGGAGTGCTCCCACACAAAGAGACGTCGAAAGAGACACTGGGAGATACACAATGTCATCCATCACGAGCACATCTTATGTTGGAGGGAGATGGACTGGCTCATTATCGCGAAAGAAATTCGAGTCAGGCATCATGGTTGCAGGACTGATGGATGTTATTGACGATTCTCGGGCATATAACACATAAACAGAAATGAAATGTTATTATTGTGCTAGCTATGAAGAATTATTATGAGCTATTGTTCCAAACAGTCGCTGGTGTTGATGGATTTGTTGATGTGGCTCCAGGTCGTCGTTGGGAAAATGTGGGACAATTGTGTACATCGCAGAGAAGAGCAGATCACAAAGAACACCTAGATGGATGAGATTAATTGGTTAGTGACACGAGCTGAAACATGGGGAAATCGTCAGATGATGACAGACAAGCATAAATAAGCAAGGATGTTGAAGTTGCACCTTAAGATGGTAAATGATAGTGATGGATGACACCCGGGACAGGACATCGACGTCGTGATTGAATGCAACATCAAAAGCCTACATGAATAAGTCAGGGTGACAGGGTGACAAATGCAAGCAAAAGGTCCAATACACAAGGGTCACGGGGTGATGTGTGAAGGAAAAAAGGTCTAATAGGCAGGGTTGACAGGTTGACGGCTGCAGGCTAAAGGTCTAATAAGCGAGGGTGACGGGGTGACGGCTGCAGGCTAGAGGTCTAATAAGCGAGGGTGACGGGGTGACGGCTGCAGGCTCAAGGTCTAATAAGCGAGGGTGACGGGGTGACGGCTGCAGGCTAAAGGTCTAATAAGCGAGGGTGACGGGGTGACGTTTGCAGGCAAACGTTCTAATAAGCGAGGGTGACAGGGTGACGGCTGCAGGTGAGAAGGGGACGGACCAAGGGTGACGGCTAAAAAGCCAAAATAAGCGAGGGTGATGGGGTGACGTTTGCACCATCAGACAAGGGACGGGACAGCGCCAAGCGGAGAAAAAGAAGAGATGGGAAAAAGAAGAGGTGACGGTGACACACCCAAGAGGAACAAATGGCGCATGGGAAAGGTGACAGACAGGCACTTACCACACCATATTGCCTTTTATTGATAGGGTGACAGGGTGACGTTTACAGGGGTGGGCCCATGGAACCAAATATATAGACCCGCTCCGGAATTCAGGCAAGTCCAGGCTGTGTGCAGCTTCGCACCTTTACACTCAAATGAGCCACTGATTGTCGAGGAGTCTTTCTTGTCTGACTGAAAGTCGGTTTGCAGACAAGGTGCGGGGGCCGGGTGGTCTCATTCAACTGCATCCCAAATCTCTCAGTCTTGTCATCTACTTGTCATCCTCATCAATTGATCATCGGAGATGTTCCAAGGAGGACGAGCCCATTGTCGCACTAGGTTCACCTGGTATGTCTGTGCCTAATATTATACTCCTTGATGAAAGCTGGATCGTCTCCTGTACTGCCTTTTGTCCCACCATTTCCTCATTTCCATTTATTCTCCAATTTTCGCATGTTCCTCCATGCCTAGGCCTCACGCATTACACATCCTTACACCCATCACTCTCTTGGTACTCTTGTTGCCACCCACATGTTGTAATGTACGCATTGAATCACGTTACTTCACATTGACGCAGTTCTCTCAACACTTAAACCCGTGTGTACTGTGTGCAACCAAAACCAAATGACCCCACAACATCTAGACGCGCCTTCGGCGCTGCTGCAATCTCCTGTTTCTTAAATCTACTATGGGAGGCGCATTAAGCACACTCTTCTCTCCATTTTTTTCGGCCTCTCGGATGTCTTCATTTGTTGCCCTATGATTGCCCCATGTTCTTAAAAACATGCTACCTAGTCACCTTTCTTACATGACATACGCTCAAACTACCCCAGATTCGAATGAAATGCTATGTATGCATGCAACATTAACTGTACACCCGATATCGTGCTCCACAAGTGTCTTTGACACTTTTGCAAACCGATTTACTCGAACAAGATCAAGAGCTACAAGGATCAAATTGATTAACTGTGAGGAATGGAAAAGGCTGGAGACTCACTTCTCGTAACAGTCCTGCCAGCGTGTTCCATGGGCCATGCGGCTCAAATCCAGCTCTGGACCTCCACTAGGTAACACCAATGCAGTCCGAGGATTGTAAAGTCGTGTTCGAGAAGCGGGTGGTACCCAAAATAAGAGCCGACGATTGGGTCCTGTCACCCATCCATCCTCTCCCAGAAAAAGCGTGTGGTCGTCATGGGGGTCGGCTGCGAGTAGCTCAGCGGTATCGCAC